>LOJH01018636.1:0-18963 GCA_001685095.1 Ellobius talpinus
TAAGGGAGCCGGGCGGGACGAAAAGCAGGCCCGCTCCCCTTTCACTACACAGTAAGGCCTCGCCACCACTTTGCATCCCTGTTAGAGGAGGAATAGGAGCTCACTGTGTGTTTGTTCCCTGGTCTCTAAATAGACTTCACCATCCACTTAGCTGGACTCCAGGAACAAGCAACAGTCTGCCTCAGCCTCCTGCCTGGCACCTCCATCTTTTGGACATTTCCAGTTTTCTCTACACGTTCATCAGACCTGCTTGCTCCCAAGCTTTGGAAACACACCTCTGGATGTAGGCACAATCTTCCTACAGACACAGTGCCGGGTCATCCAGAGAGCCATAGCTGTGATGAGACATTCTAGTCCCTTTCGACAGAAGCAGTCCAAATCCCTTCCAGAACAAGGCCTCCAGAATAAGAAGTGTCTAGGTCATGTCTTCAAGAAAAGGGTCACCCCGACTCCTCCTTCATTCATTGACCTCATCATCATCAATAATTTGATGTCAAGTCCAATGGTCATGTCTGAAGCATCCTGGGTGCTTCTTATGCCTCCTAATCCTCCGGAGGCAGCCCCCTTTGGAGCGAATCAATCTTCCCTCTTCCTCTTATGTTCAGCCTGGTTATTCAACACAGAAGAGGAAGTGGGGATTGATGTGTCTGGTGTTTGAATTTAGCCTGCAATTCTACCTCCCACTTTCTCATCCAAGCCAGTTGTGGTCCAATCGTCCCACACTCTCCAAAGTTCCTTTCAGATCATCTTAAACCTTTACGTTTGAGATGCCCACTGAGGAACATGTCACCACGAGGGGTCCCTTCAGCTCAACTATCTGAGAGCAACACTGGTTTCTCGGCCAAGCCTCTGTGGAGACTAGAGACAGGATTAGGCAGGCTTTCTACCACAGACTGATGCCAGAGCCAGGCCTTGAATGCCACAGTCTGTTTTCCAGTTTCCTAGCCTTTATTCAGTACCAAGCTGAGAAACATTTATTTGTTTGTCTTTGTTATGCATGGGTTTCAAGTCAGAAAGTTAAGTATTTTTATACCTATATTTTATGCAAAATGAGTATTATTGATTTCTATGACTATACAAGGATGTGTATTCTTTTGTCTTAGCTTAGTATAATGAGTAAAATTAAAAACCAATGAAAATTTGTCATGGCCTCTTAGGTGCCAAAGGTCAATAGATAAATGTGTGAGAAGAGCAATGTGTATATAAAGCTCCAGCCTTTCCCCTCCAATGGAACTATGGGCACAATGGGGCAGACAGCAGGCCCCTTCCACCAGATGAAACCATTGTTGGCATGCTTCGAGGGAAGCCGGAACATTCTCCCAATCCCTTGCTCAGGCTGTCATTTCCTTCCTCAAAACTCCAAACTTTGGGGCATTTTGAAAGTCACCTTGGAAATCAAGCTCCTGGGGCATCAGGATTCTGGCCCCAGCCTGAAGCTGTTGGTTCTGTTCATTTTCTAAGCAGAGTGGCTTCACCATCCCCAAGAAGAGACATGGAGACCTCACTGTACAGGGAAAGCAACTTCTTCTTTCTATTCTGTCCCCAAAGGCCTTACTGTGCACTCCAGGAGAAGAGACAGGGAGCATTCGGAATTGAGATTCCTGGAGCTATCTCACTTTCTACTGAGCCCTAATCCTCCGACTATCTTAATAAGTTTTCCAACATTTCAATTCATTTCATTTATCTCCTTCAGATAAGATGGGGAAAGTTTTGAAAATGACCTCAGGGCCTTTTGCACCAGCTAGATAAATGGTCAAGTCTGTGAGAGGTTAATACCAGATAGAGTTATCTCTCTGAAGCATCCCATTGGGGCAATTGTGACCCGTCTTGTATCAATGGGATGGCTACCATGCTTTGCCAGGAGCTATCCCTAATTTCAGAACAGAGATTAAAAAACAAAACAATTCTCTGAAATATGCAAAGTCTCCTTACTAATTAAATATTTTACTGAACAAATTTTGTTAAAATTGAGTTTCCCTTTTTAGAACAAGGGCTAGCTAAGTCCCTCTTGGAGATGGGACGGTGGGTGATAAATGAGTTTAGGAGACCATATTCGATAACATTCTGCTCACAGATGGTGTGGAAGCCACCTGGAGAGTTATTAAAATAGGACTTTAATTATGTTTTGGCCGTGTTTCCACTCCAAAAACCCTTTACAGAGAATGGGTGCTGGCCTGGGCCTGTAGAGTGAGGAACTCTGAGGAACTCCGAGGCTTCCCCTCTGTTAGCTCTATTCTCACCGTTCTTCCTAAGGGCACAAACTGCATTTAGGTAGACCCCTGCCTTCTGCCCTTGTCTCCCTACAGAGTGCCTGCAGCAGAGCCAGAGCGAGGCATGCTATAGTGTGTCAGTCCCATAAAGGCACAGGACTTTTATGTATCTATGTAGTGCATTAAACACTAAATTCAATGTTTAAAAAGTGAAGCAGATAGTAGAATCACTCCAATAAAATCTCTCTAATAATCCCCCATCTTACCTAGATCAAATGCATGGCCTAAAGACCTCCAGGGCCTTCCTACTCTTCTCTCTCTCTCTCTCTCTCTCTCTCTCTCTCTCTCTCATCTGATGTCATTCCTTCCACTCTGTTGCCTGACTCTCCCTGCCTTCTTCGTTTTCACAGGTTTTCCTTTTAGAGGTCATTTCATCCTTAAGACACCCCTCCCTCTCCCTGCCACACTGCACACTTTGTTAGACACAACGCTCTTCTGATGTCCTCTAATTCAGTTCTTGCTTTGTTTTCTCCAAAGCCCTTTAACACAACCGCTAGCTTGCATATTTGACCCTTCCTCCTGCATACCGCCCCCAATCTTCCACAAGGACATAAGTTTTGTTGTGAACACACGGCACGTGGGGGCAGGGGTGCCTGTACTTATATAGTGTCTTCCTCAATCACTCTCCATTCTATTTTTTAAGAGACAGAGCTTCTTACTGAAGTTGGGCTCATTGATTCAGCTAAACTGCCTGGCCTTTAAGCCCTAGAGATTTTTGTCTCTGCCTCCCCAGAATTACATGTCTCTGCTGACACGCCTGGCTTGTGTTCATAGATGCTAGGGATGGAACTCAAGTCTTCATTTCTGGACAACAAGCACTGTATTCCTGAGCCATCTCCCCGGCCTTCTGTTGGATTTCTTCTTTCATTTATCCACAAGGCTTTATCTGCACTACTTGACATACACTGGGCATTCTTTAAATGTCTTTTGAATGACTCAGCCTCTTGGGGCATGAACCGGTTACCTGCAGGTTTTGCAAGAAGAGTAAGCAGAGGGTAGCTGTGACGGTTAATATTGACTGCAAATTTGCATTCTGCGGCCTGGGGGTCTGGACTGAATCAAGAGGGGAAAGCCAGGCAAGCAGTAGCTTTCACTACTCCCTGCTTCCCTGCTGGAGCTGCTCTGGGACCAGCCACCTCAGGCTCCTGCAGCCGGGCCTTTACACCACGATGGACTGCATCCCTCAACTGGAAGCCTAGATAACCTCTTTTCCCCTTAACTGATTCTTGTCAGGAGTCTGGTGGCAGAGGACAAATGTAACTAATCCAGTAGCCAAGCAAAGAGAAACTGTGAAGCTCAGAGAGATAGAGCCTTGATCCTCAACTTTCCGGTTCCTTATTCTGATTCTCAATAGTTCTCCCCCCGGCCTGGAACTCCTTTCCTGTCTTTGAACTGGCCTGTCTGCCCATAATATTATCACTTCAACACTCCTTAATCTTTCAACACTCCTTGGCTTGAACTAGCTTGAGCAGGAGAACAGAAAGAGATGCTAGAAAAGGAACAGACAAGCAGATCATAGAGGGCCAGGCAGCCACTGTAAATCCTGTGGCTTCTGGTCTGTCTGAAATTCGAGGTCATCCAAGCGGGTTGCCATTAGACAAGCGACATGCTGGTTTTCCCTTTCAGAAAAGACCCAGAGGATAAAACTACTATGGAGGGAAACACACACAGAGAGTGATTAAAGAATTATCTCACTCAGTTGTAGAAGCCGATGATGTAAAATGCATAAAGTGGGGCCGCAAGCTAGATTCACTCACCACAGAGTTGATGGTGTGAGTCCCAGGGCTAGACTTCCTGCTTCAGGCTGGAGTCCCAGTTCCTTCCTCTCCAGGAAGTTCTAGTCTTTGGTCTTAATCTGGGTGGCTATCACCCACATTTTGTGTGGAAATCTGTTTTACTCAGAGTCTACTAATTTAAATGTCAATTATGTCCCCTTTAATGCCTGAACCATAACACCTATACTGACATTTAGCCACAACAACTGGGTAGAACAGCCTAACCAAGGTGCCAAGTTGAAACGAATGTTCTTTAGCCGTGATGGGGGGGTAAACTCAAGAAGGCAACTAGGATAATCCAGATGTGCAACAGCTGCTGCTCTGACCACAGAGGCAAGCAGCAGAGGAGACACAATTAGACTGTTTTGCTGGTCAAGCTGACAGAATCCGCTAGTAAGGTATGTGTGTGTGTGTGTGATATCTCTGTGTGGTGTGTGTGTGTGTGTGCTTGTGTGTGGTGTGTGTGTGCATGTGTATGGTATGTGTGTGTATGTGTGGTGGGTGTGTGGTGTGGTGGATGTGTGCATGGGTGTTTGTGGTTTGTTTGTGTGGTGGGTACATATATGTGTGGTGTGTTTGTATGGTGTGATGTGTGTGTATGTATGTGAATGATGTGTGTGTATGCGTATGGTGTGTGGTGTGTGTGGTATGTGTGTGTGGTATGTTTATGTATATGTGTAGTGAAATTTTGTTTGTGATCTAACAAATAAAGCTTGCCTGAAGATCAGAAGCAGAGCTAAGACACTAGTTAGCCATACAGGCCAGGCAGTGGTAGCACACATCTTTAATCCCAGGAGACAGAGACAGATGGATCTCTGTGAGTTCAAGGCCACCCTGGGCTACACAAGACTGAATCTGTCTAAAAGAGAAGCAGAGTTCACACAAAGGTGATCCCAGACTTGGGATCCCACACCTTTAACCCCAGCACTAGGGAGTTGGAGACAGGAGTGATTGGCTGGGCGGAGAGAGGACTGTAAGGTGGGAGGAGACAGGAGCTCAGATTCAGTCTGAGGTTTCTTCGAGCATTCAGTCAGAGGATTCATAGAGACAGGATTGCCGCTTTTGGTCTGAGCACTGGTAGAGGTGGCTGGCCACTCTGCTTCTCTGATCCTTCAGCTTTTACCCCTGATAGCTGACTCTGGGTTTTTATTATTAAGACCAATTAGAATTTGGCTACAAAATGTATGTGTGGTATATTTATGTGATGTGATGAGTGTGTGTGTACGTATGTGTGTATGTCATGTGATGTATGTGTGTGTGTGGTGTGATATGTGTATATGTATTGGTGTGTGTGGTAGGGGTGTGTGTGTGTGTGTGTGTGTGTGTGTGTGTGTGTGTAAAAGATCAAGACTAAACGCCTGAGCAACAGAAAGACAATTTTCATCAGATATGGGGAGAACATCAGGGGAGCAGCTTGAGGGTAGGAGAAAATACAAGAATCTGAAAGTGATGCATTGAGATGTTCCACAAACATTCAGGTGACAGATTGGATGGTTAGACGGACGGTCCTCAGGGAATTGAGATGCCCACAAACATTCAGGTGACAGGCTGGACTGTTGGACAGATGGTCCTCAGTTTAGAGAGGTTTGAACTGACTAGAGAGAACTGGGAGCTTCGGGACATGGCTGCAGTACTGAGCCATAAGACCTGTGACTTCCACAGGCGCTGGTTGGGGCCAGAGATGGACTCAAGAGCTTGCCTGTGGAGACCCAGAGATAAGAAGAGAGGAATGATAACGAGACTCTCAGTCTCAAAGTATTTCAGAATAAACAAATTTTAAATGTTCATCAATATGAGGAAAGGACTAGGCTCTGTTCGAAAAAAATGGAGTGTTTTAAAGAAAGAGAGCAGCAGATCTGAAGTCCCCAAAGAGAGAACTTAACCATGAAAAGACTTGGGTTTTTGTTGCTTTGTTTTTATAATGGAAAGAGAATCCTCTCTACAGCAAGGGAAGCAGTGGCCAGAAAGGGCTAAACTGTGGATTCCCAACGGCCTTAGTGGGTTATGAATGTTTTCAATGTGTGGGTTTTTCCTAATTCCTGAGTCACAGATAGGTTTTCTTGACAGCCTTCCTTCCCATGGGGCAACTGGCCATATTCAACTGTTGGCTGCTTCCCCAGCGCTCATCGCTTGCAGGTATCGGGATTGTCTCCTTTTATATTTAGACTCAGTCGTGCTTATTTTAAGGTCTCACTCTAGCCTCATCTCTCCCTGTTCCCCTGGCTCTTCAGGTAAACAGAATCTGCTCTTCACAGTTTGGTCTTTCTTCTGTCTTCAACTTTTTCCTTCTCTGTCTTTCAGGTTTTGCCCCAGCCCAGTGGCCTCCAGAGGCAGCTGTTCTACAGATCTTAGGGGAAGTTTCCTGGGTGGTGATCAACCCCCTCCTCACCGAACTCCCTTCTCAAAGGGCATCTCTTCGGGCTCACGGAAGGCACCCAGACGATTCTTCTGCTGAGTTATCCATTCCTCCTAAAACCCAGAAAGGAACTGGCTGGGTGTGGGTCTGCCCACAGAAAGGATAGAAAGGATTGAACCATGGAGCCTCCAGGCCAATAGCATCAGGACTGGGGTCTAGGGAGCAAACTGGACAAAAAAAAAAACACTGTCTAGATAATGACTGTGGCAAACTGGTCACAGGGACGCGAGAAATGACCATCTTCCCACTAACCCAGTGTGCTTAGGAGAGTGGGCATTCAGAGCCAGCTTCTCAAGGGAGAACATCCAAACTCAGGGGTGTGACTTACGTAGCTGCTGAGAGACACAGCCAAGACTCTAACCCGGACACCAACAAGCACTCTGCTCTCTTCCAGCCTGGCTGCCCTCTCCTCTGATCCTTCTGCATCCCTCTTAGCCTTTATTTCAGAGGAGATGTGGGGGAAGGGTGGAAAAGGAACACATAGTGATAATGAGCGGAAATGATATATGTGAAAACATGTTGAAAACCGTAGAGCCACATAGATGCTGCCAAGTATTGCTATTAAATGTGGAAACGGTTTATTGAATTATCTTTTTCCTACAGTGCTGAATCACTTTAATTTTCTTGTTGTGTAATATTTTTGCTCTTACTCTTTGGGCTCTTTTGTTTTTTGGACTTTTGTGGGGGCCCCCACCCAGTTCCCAAATAAATCACACAGTGAGGCTTATTCTTAGTTATGAGTGCCCAGCCTTAGCTTGGCTTGTTTCTTACCAGCTTTTCTTAAATTATTCCATCTATCTTTAGCCTCAGGCTTTTATCTTTCACTATTCCTGTATACCTTTTCTTTCCTTGTTATTCTGTGTCTGGCTGTGTAGCTGGGTGGTCAGCCCCTGATGTCCTCCTACTTCCTCTCACCCAGATCCTTAGATCCTCTGCTCCCAGAGTTCTCCTCTTATTTATTCTCCCTGCCTGCCAGCCCCACCTCTTCCTCTCTCCTGCTTCGCGATCGGCCACTCAGCTCTTTATTAGACCATTAGGTGTTTTAGACAGGCACGGAAACACAGCTTCCCGGAGTTAAACAAATGCAACATGAACAAAAGTAGCACGCCTTAAAATAATATTTTCTATCACCCCAAGACTGACAACTGAAGGCAAACAAATGGGGACTTAGGCTAAAGGGGAATGCTCAGACTGGAGCGTGGTAAAAACAAGACTGCAAAGAAATCAGAACTCTCTCAGAAGCATGCCACTGCAAAAGAAGCGTTCATCATTCAATGAGAAGCCCGTTTCCACAAAGGCAGCTCTGTTTGTTTTGTTGGTTGTTTTTGATGATCTGATTTGGGACAGGTCCACCTAGCAAAGAAGTACAGGTAGAGAAAATCCAGGAATCTTTGAGATGAATTATTTGCCTCTAAATTGAAGACCTAATTGGGGAGGGGGGGTCATATGTGAAAGGAAGAAAATAGCATTAGCCCAAAGGAAAAGCTATGAGTCAGAGAAACCTGGCTTCCTGCCCCACCCCCATCCTCAGGGAGTCAACAGGGAAATATCACAGCGCTGTTTCAAAGACCTTCAGATGAGAAAGCAGGTCGTCTTCTCGCTGCTGAGGGCTTCTCGTGAGGAAACAGGCATGATTGTCGGGCAGATGCGCTTGTGAGTAGTTATCTGAATGTGACCCCTAGTGTCCAACCTGCACGGCACTCACAGAGAAAATCCCCGTGAAAGGAGGGCTGGGAACAGGAGCTGGAGAGCCTCATAATAATGCTGGAGCTGGGCCGGACTTCATCTAGTTTCCTATTTTGCAAACAAGCAATAAGCTGGGGAGTGATGACTTGCCAATGGACACATAGACTGTGACAAAGCTGGAATGGAGCCTGGGTCTTTTAAGGCCCAGTCTAGTTCATCTTCTTGAGAATGTTTGCCACAGAACGTGATTGGCACTGGGTAGTTTGTGATAAGACCCGCCTACAGAAGAACATGAGAATTAGTGTTTCATTACATGGGCTGGAGTATAAAGTGGGCATGGACATCATCTATGATCCATGCTAGTCAGTAACTAAGTTTTAAATTACTCATCTTAGGGTTTATTTCATACATGTGTATGTGGGGGGGGTGGAGACCATGGTCATGTGGTTGTGGTGTGTGCAGAAGTCAACCTTGGTATCGTTACTCGGGTGCTGTCCGCTTTATTTCTTAATATTGTTAAAGTTTGGTTTTTGTTCAGTGTATTTATTTTACACATATGAGTATGTTTTTCACACCACATGTATTTAGTGCCCACAGAGGTAAAAAAAAAAAACAAACAGCAATCAGATCCCTTGGAACTGGAGTTACCAAAGGTTGTGAGCCACCATGTGGGTGCTGGGAACTAAACCTGGTCCTCTGGAAGAGCAATAAGTACTCTTAACAACCAACCCACCTCTGCAGCCTTTATCCCGTATTTTTTTTTAAAAGACAAACTCTCTCTGGCCTGGAGCTCACTGAGTAGGGTGGGGTGACTGGCCAGCAAGTTCTGGGTACCCCCCTGTCTCCACCGCCCCAGTGCTGGGATTACAAATGCTTGCAACCACACCTGGATTTTTTATGTGAGTTCTGAGGGTTGAATTCAAGTCCTTGAGCTGAGTCAACTGAGCCATCTCCCCAACCTTGGGGAAGGAACTGTTAAAAATTTAGACCCTTTCCATATTTTTCCCATTAAACACCACACATTTCAGTGACAAATTATGCCATTTCTTCTTGGCCCAAGGTTCATAATGATCTTCAAAGGAAAGAAATGATATCCTATAACTGGAACATTCAGTCAGAATGGAAATCAGATGGACGAAGTCTCCTGAGATCTCCAGCTACTGACGTTTGTATCCGCAGCTGTTACATTCCATCCATTTCCTGTCCTTCTGCTCCCAGCCTGCTGAGCGATGCCAAAGGACACCATGTCCCCAGGCATGCTGCTGCTACACACCCAGACGATCTAACTCAACTCTGAACATCCAGAGAGGTATTTGGGTCACTCCCTGTCAGTGTCCTGCCAAAAGCCCTCCCACATTCCCTTGTCCTCTAAGCTCTCAGCCTCTTCTCAGTCCCCTGTCCCTAAAATGATCTCCCCTGGAGTTCACGGAAAGAAATAATCAAGGTCATTCAATGTGACTTAACAATGTTTCCTTACCAGTCCACCTCAGATCTCTTTTCAAAGGCGGAAATGCTCCTTTCTTTCCAAGTTCTTTGAAACACTCCTCCATCAGCCACCAACACTCTTCCCTCCAGTTCTGTTTTCTTCTCTCTTCCCAGCCTCTCTTGCCTAAAAACAAAACAAAACAAAAACAAAAAAAGAAAAGAAAAGAAATCTCACTTTTTCTTAAACTTAGAAAAGAATTTTTAGCTATTTCCTCAAGTTCAATCCCTCTCTGCCTTTTGTTTCATTTGAAGTTTGCTTGGTGAGCTATGTTCCCCAAGTCTTTAATCTGTGCTTCTCTCTATTTTATTCCAATGGGCTCCTGATAACACATAGGAAATTCAAATAATCCAAATTTGATCCCACATGGTCAGAGGGGCTGCCTCTTGCAGTGGGGCAATCAATGCAGAAAGGTGTGACTGGTCCCTGTGGTGAGAAATGAGACATCTTTACCAACCTTACCCCTGGCCCTCCATGACTCAGGGGGCACAGTGGGAGAGGAAGTGGAAAGAGAGTAGGAAGTGGAGGATAAGCAGGAGTGCAGTACAAATAATAAAAACCCAGAGACAGATATTGGGGTTCGGGCTGAAGATCAGAAAAGCAAAGCAGCCAACCACTAGAGAGCTCTTACCTCTATCTAGGCTGGGTGATCCTGTCCTCCGCGTGACGGCAGACTGAGACCCTGACCTCCTGTCCCCTCCCGTCTTATATTCCTCTCTAGTGCTGGGATTAAAGGCATGCACACATCACCACCGCCCAGCCTCTGTGGCTAACTAGTGCGGCTACTAGGATTAAAGATGTGTGCCACCATTGCCTGGCCAGTATGGCTGACGTGTGTGGCTAGCTTGGCACTCTGATCTTCAGACAAGCTTTATTTATCAAAACACAAATAAGATATCACTATGAAGGAGTGCCGTGAAGTGTTGTCTTTGGGTAGGATGAGGCTGTTGCACTCTTAGGCACAGCAGACGTGACTCCTGAACAAGATCATGCCAGCCAGAATTCAGGCACAGATTCGGGGGGTGGGGATGGGGTTCTCTAAGCTCCAACCCTTACTGAGGAGCTACTAGCCACTGGAAGAGGAAGAATTGTTATTTTTTGAGGGTGTGGTCACTGGCAGGTTTTCTATTCCCAGTGGATGGCCCCACACCCATGGAAATAGAGACAGTACTAATTGGAGTTAGTGGGGAAGGAGGAGGAGAGAGAGTGAAGTTAGGAGAGGAAGTGTTGGGAGGACGGACAAGGGGAACATAGAAGGATAAAGAGGTGGGCGTGGTCGTGTCTCATTGTTTGCTCGTGTGAAAGTCTCAAGACTAGGGCCGAGTATCCAAGTGAACTAACTCCGAGAAACAACTCTCCTTACACTCGATTACCTACTGTTTTATTCTTTGCTGACCTTGCCATAGACTTTTGCCTGCTTAAGAAATAATTGTTAAACGTCTGCTTTGGCAAAATTCTGGACTGAGCCCTGTAGTGAATGAAGGTGAGTGACATATAGCTGGGGATGAGTTCTCTTTGCTGTCCCAGAGATTTGGCTATGTGATTTAGCGATATTCCTCATATTCTTTACATATGTGTCTAATCACCCAAGTTAGACTGAGTTCCTTTAGGGTAGCGATCTCAGCTTCTGCTCCCAGCTGTGTCCAAGTGGCCTTTGTAAACTTTTGTGGTCATCAGCCTCTGAGGTGGCCCCATGATTCACCACCTACGGGTCATGACCGTGTGTCACCCTTCCCATACTGAATAAAGCTGGCCTAAGCAACTGGTAGGATATTAAGAAAATGATTGCTATGACCTTTGAGGCGAGGTTACAAAAGACATTACAATTTGTTCTTGCTGTCTCTTGGATCCCTCTAGGGGAAGCTGACTTTAAGGAGAGCTCTATCACACAAGCTTCCTAGAAGTACCCAAGGAAGTCATCTTGGCACTGGGCACATCATCCCCTTCAAGCCTTCTGATGACTGCCACCTTAGCTGGTACCTTGGCTGCAATAAAAGAACATGAGTGAGAAGCTCCCAGCTTCTCAAATTCTTAACCCACAGAAATGGGTAAGATGCCAGCTTCTTGTCTTAAAATGCTAGGTTTTTAGTGCTTTATCATATAGCAGTAGGTCACTCACCCAGGTTTTGGTAACTAGCGTGCAACAACGCTGCCCTAACCAAATCCTAAGACACTGGGATGGTATTGGAACTGGGATGCAGACAGAAGTTTTAGAAGAAAACTGTTAGACAAATCCTGGAGGTCCAATAGGAGAAGCTGGTAGTCTTTAGGGGGCAGCAGATGGAAGTTTATGAAAATTGATTGGAAATTGGTACATGAATCCTTCCCAGGAAGTGGCAGTAAGTTCTGCTGACTATGTTTTGCAAAGTAGAAAATGCAGTGGTGAACTTGCTCATCCACCTAACACATGTGAAGGTCAGAGGACAGTCTGTGGGAATAGGTTCTCTCCTCCCACTGTGTGGGTCCCGAGGATCAAATTCAGGCTGTCTAAAGCACCTTTACTCACCTAGTCATCTCACACCTCCTCCCCCACATTTATGTCTTGACTCCAGCCCAATTAGCTGAAGTCCTTCTGAATTCCTGACCCTCATATCACGTGGGACGATGGATGTTTATTTTAGGCCATGAAATTTGGGGTCCATCTTTTAATATGATAATAGATAACTAATACAGTACTTAATACATATTTGTTAATGAAGTAGAGATAATATCTCATAAAGACACCAAGTCCTCAGTGAGCTCAATAATTAAGACCCCTGAAGCCTCTTCAAGTATACATTCCTAGGTCCTTGACAGGGAAAAAAGTTGCCTCTTAAAGCAATCATATTTGCTGTGTAACAATCCTTTTCTACACTATGACTATGCATTACTCTCATTGGTTAATAAAAGGCTGGCAGGCCGGTAGCTGGGCAGGAAGTTAAGTGGGAAAGCCAAACTGAGAATGATGGGAAGAAGGACAGCAGAGTTGGAGGAGACACCAGCCAGCTGCAGGGCAAGCAGGACGTGTAGAAAATGAGATAACAAGCCATGAGCCATGTGGCAAAGCATAAACAGAAATATGGGTTAATTTAAGTGTAAGAGTTAGCTGGTAATAAGCCTGAGCTATTGGCTGAGCATTTATAATTCCTATTCAGCCTCTGAGTCGGTTATTTGGGATCGGGTGGTCAGGACAGGAAACATTTGTTTACATTGTATCATATAAGGAGAAAGCAAGCAGAGCTGTTGGGATTCCCTGCCCTGTTGACAAGTGTGGACGTACATACCAACTGTGCATGGGGTGGCCATGGAAGATAAGTGTTGTGTAATCAGGAGAAGGGATCCTGTGAGAGTTAAGGCATCCCTCACACATCCTCCCTCCTTCCTGCTCTCTTAGGCCTGACTTGATCTGTGCTGTCATGGCTTCACATACCAAAATTTCAAGAGAGCAGGCTAAGAGCAAGCGCTGTGACTGGCAAAGCCAGTCTTGTTTTCATTCATTTGGATGTGTTCTCTGGAGGAGGAGGGGGTTTAAGGTGAAATCCCTAGATGCAGCCGGCAAGGCAAGCAAACCTTGTTTATCAGACTACTCCAGTGGGAGAGCAGGAGGTGGTCCCCAACAAAGAAAACTGTCTGATTGACAGACTGGAGAGCCAATGAGTCCTGTGTTTACCTCAGTCGAACTCACACATCCTGCCGGGTGCTCTCCAGAGAAGCCCATGTGTGAAAGCTGTGAAGGGAGACTGGTACCCACGAAGGTACGAGGGCATGATTTCCTTACTGCACTCAACAACCTTACTTGGGAAACCCCCTCTAAGATGAAAAGTCCTGAAATTAGGCTGGTATTTGAGTGCAAGCTACACACATTGCTGAAAATGTTTTCCAAAGACAACTTCTCCTCTCAGGTGTCGAGGCAGTGGGAGGTGGAACCAGGCCTGCCTGGCTTCCTGTGTAACCAGCCGTCAAGCATGGCTACCCGGTCTCCACATGGGTGTCTTGCTCATTCATGTTCAAAGCAAGGAGAAAGAAAGAGGGGGGAAGACAAAGGCAGACGTGCATGCGGAAGATCTTCCCAGCCGCTCTCACTAACATCCCTTTGGTCAGAACTGGTCCCAGGATGACTTCTCTCCTGTAAAGAAATCTGAAGAGCAAAATGAAGAGAAAGAAGGTGTGAATCACTGGGGTGGTCACCTCCTGCCTCATCTGCACCCACAACCACAAGAGGTCCCGTGTAACTCTGTAAATCTGGCTATGGTGGTTTGGTTAAGAATGCCCCCATAGGTCCATGTATTGAATGCCTGGCCCCTAGTTGGAAGAACTGTTTAGGGAAAGATTAGAAGTTATGGCCTTGTTGGGGCAGGTGTGACTCTGAGCTTTCAAAAGCTCACCCCAGACCCAGATCCCCTCTGCCTCCAACTCTCTGATAGGAGATGAGCTCTCAGCTACTGACTGCTCCAGTGCCTGTGAGCTCTCAGCTACTGCTCCAGTGCCAATCTTGCCTGCTACCGTGTTCCCAGCCATGATGGTCATGGATCATCCTCTGGAACTGTAAGCCAGCCCCCAATTACATGCTTTCTTTTTATAAGATGCCTTGGTCATGGTGTCTCTTCACAACAACAGTACATAAGGAAGACAAGAAATCAAACAAGATTTCTCTTCATTCATGACTTCACTACTGCATGAAGTTGGGATCTAAAATCCCTACCCCCTTCACAGGAGAACAAAACAGTCGATTTGCATTTCAGAAGACAGATGTCTGGGGATTTACTTCACTTGGGGCCAAAGCTGGGCTCTCAGCAGCAAAGGTGATTATTTTTCTTAATTACTATTGCTTTGCATCTTGCCATGTGAGCCCTCGAGTGCTGATTTAGCTGAGGACTCCCAACAATCACTTTAGATTTATTTAGTGCCTAATTTACTTAACATAGCTTTGGCTGCAAACATTAATCAGAGGTCCAAAAACTCATAATAAGCTCAATATTTTACATAGAGTGCTGCCATGAGAGATGCTTTATGAAAACAATGACAAAGCACAGAGCCTGTAGCTTTCAGAATCAATAGGTTACTGACTAATGAATTGAGAAGGCTCAAACTTGTAGCAGATGCACAGCGTTGGCACTGCTGGTTTTTCCTGCAAATTTCCCATGAGTCTAGGAGCCACGGGTGGGGGATCGCTATCATCTTATAAATAATGAGTAAAGAACATAGACCATTCAGTAGGAAAATGAAATTGGCAATAATAATGTGCATTGGGGGCTATCTTTTTGCATTCATCAGTTAGAGATTATGAAAATACTCCAAATGCAAATATCAGTCCCTGACCTGGTATAATTACGTATGCATTTGCCTTCCACTCGCATTTCTCAGTACCAAAAAAGTGCCCTTTCGAAAAGGAGGCCAAAGAACATTTGTTGAATGAATAAATGATGTCGGCAGTGGAGTGGAGGATGGGCATCAGTTAGTCAGTTGTGTTCATCACTCTTCTCTGTCCTATAACAAAATACTTGACAGAAACAACTTCAAAGGGGAAAGGTTTATTTTGTCTCATGGTTTCAGAGACATCTCAGCCAATCATTACAGAGAAAGCCTGGGGCTGGGAATGGCTGTCTGTCTTTGTCACTTGCTATTTCTATGGCACAGAAAGAAGGCAGAAGGCCCAGGCTGGAACGAGGAGCTGGGATGGTATAACCTTTAATGGCTCATCCTTAGTGACCCACTGCCAGAATCCAGGCCCCACACCCTACAGGCCCCACAGTCTGCGAGCCTGCTGGCTTTTGAATAGTACCACAATCTGGAAACCACTATTGAAAACGTGAGCCAGTGGCAGCCTCAGGTTCAAACTCTAACAGCAGTAGGCATACACCTAGGAAGCCTGGGCTCTTCTGTTTCTCCTGGGTAGAGAAAGAATTATGAAAATGCGGGAGTGAAAATAACAATAAAGAGACTCTATCTCTAGGGGTGGGAGGACAGATACCAGGCCACGCTTGTAGGCTCTAGTCCGAATGGTACAGAGAATCTAGGAGTTCAATCACTGGCACTGGGACAAGAGGAGAAATAGGAGAAGCCGAGCATCTGGGCAGAGTCACAGAAGCAAGAGACGCCTGGATTCAGGAGCTCCGCCCTCATCCCCAAAGTAAGAACAGGGCCATGCTTGTGCTACCCCTTTGGAAGAGCTCGTGAAGACTCAGTGAAATGGTGCGTCAGAAAGTCTTCCAACCCTTCAAGACGTTCTGCTCCTACAGTGAGTCCCGGTGAAACTAATTTCAGCCATGGAATAAGTGAACGTGTGGCCCACCCCTAGTGACGCACTTCCTCCAACAAGGCCACACTGTGACGCACTTCCTCCAACAAGGCCACACCTACTCTAACAAAGCCACCCGCCCTAATCCCTGGTAAGTAGTGCCACTCCCTAATGAGCAAGTATTCAAATATATGAGCCTATGGGGGCCATTCCTCTTCAAACCACCACCCAAGATTTACCAGACACACCCAGTTCCTTAGCTACAGAGCTGAGACAGGAGCTCCGGCCCTGTGGTGTCTAGTCTAAAGCACCAGTTATTCCAGGGAGCCCATCAGCATGAATTAAACCCACTAGCGTTTTGTTTCAGGTCCATACAAGTTGAAGGGTGAGAGCTAGATCCCATTACAACCTCACCCGAGAGATGTTTGCATCTCTGCACTCCCTCTAATTTGGTTTCTAGTCAAGAGCAAGCCATGCTCACCTGCGCTATGGGGAGAACTCTGAGCGCCTGTGACCTCTTTGCGGCGTGCCGCATGGTGGCAGTGCCGAGAAGAAAGGCTCACCGTGAGCCAGCCTGCACACATATCTTGGGGAAAGAGCTGGGCCTGTACTCACCTGCAGGGCTCCCTCTGCTTTCTAGGTTAGCTACATTGAGGTAGATACTGTTCTTCATCTGGAAGCTGAGAAATACATTGATTTAAGGAGTCCTGGGTGGGTTTCCCCCCTAACTTTGTCTGTTTGTCCTGACACTATCTCTGTTTTATAGCCTTCTACAGGGTGTGAGCAATGGCCCATTTTTTTGTTTCAATTGCAGAAAATAAGTTTCCTTCTGACTGAAAAGAGATGAACATGTAATGAAATAAGTGGTTTTATGAAACAAAATGATGAAGACATATTGTCTGAGAGGTGACCTCCTTTCCCCCTTCATAATGTAAATACCTGTTACCAGGGCGACTTTGTATTGTAAACTTTGTATCAGGGACTTCCACATACATAATTTATGAGTGTGTATATATCTATAGACTTTTATGAGCCTTAAAAAAACCCACCAACCTGGAAATAGACTTCATATTGCTTTTATAGTCCATACCACACAATTAGGCATTTAATTATGCAATAATTCTTTCCATACACTAGCTTTGAAAGTCCTTAGAAGGAAAAGGTCAAACACAAACTTCTTTTATGCCCTCCACAAGACTTAGCACAGTCCTCAGCACCGTAGATGTTCAAAATATTATTTTTAATTGAAAGTGATGACTGAAAGATTAAAAATACTAGTACTTTGATGTAGTGTGACAAAAACACAGTAAAAATGTTTATATGCAGCTCTTACAAATACTTTTGCTTCTATATTTTCTCTGGTTTTTATTAAATATAATATTTTATTTATTCTTTGATAATTGTGTAGTTATACAATACCTTTTGATCCTATTCACCTCCCCTCCACTCCTGGAGTATCCTCCCCACACATACACTTTTCCTTTCTGACTTCAAAAAGTGATTTTCACTGGCTGATTTCAACAGGTAAAGTCTTAAGCCATGGGTACTAATAATAGCTGGAGCAACAAGGAGGGCTGGGTTGACAAAGCTGTCAATGCAACGTCAGAGAAGGTGAAGCCAACTGCTATTTCGAAAAAAGATTGATGATAGAGCGTACAGTGAGGTTAGAGGGGGGAAAAGGATGAAGATAGAGTAGCCCAGGAATCTATGTTTGTTTTTAGAAGGTCCAGATGGGGAAATGTCTGACTCACAACCTTGGTAGGGATACAGAACCGTCCACAAATGCATGAGAGGTAACGGTGTGGTCACACTGCAGTAGGGAGGAAGTGACTCTGCAATCACTTCCGGGTTTTGGGTTCAGACACTTGTGTCATTAACAAATTGGAAACCACAGCCTGATGAAGAGGTAGGAAAAATCGAATTCTGTGCTGAGCATTTTGGGCTAGTAAGAAATCTAGATGAAAATGCCTAGCATCAAGTTAGAGATGTGTGGGCCCACCTCAGAGAAGGCCAGAAGCTTGGGGGGATCAGACTCCAGCTTGGGAGGACGTGGATGGAAGAGAAAGATGTGAGCATCAGTGAGACTGCCCAGAACAGGATGGGGATGTGGATGGAAGAGAAAGATGTAAGCATCAGTGAGACCGCCGAGAACAGGATGGGGATGTGGATGGAAGAGAAAGATGTGAGCATCAGTGAGACCGCCAAGAACAGGATGGGGATGTAGATGGAAGAGAAAGATGTGAGCATCAGTGAGACCGCCCAGAACAGGGTGGGGATGTGGGAAGAGTCGGATGGATGATGTCAGGCAGGCTGGTGACAGAACCTGACAAGCAGCGGGGGTGGGGGCCAAAGTGACACCCTAAGGGCTCCTGGAGGTAAGAGCTTAATATGGCAGCTGAAGGTCCAAGGTCTCCAAGAGATCAGAGGGAAGGTGGAGGCCACTAATCAGAATTCCACAGAGGTGGAGGAAGGTGGCTCTGGGACTTGCAGAATTTGAACTGTGGTGACTTAGCTGCCTCATGACACACTGTACCAGACTTTCAGGCTTTCTCCTCTTTATTCAATTTTTCCTTTAAATTCCAAGTTCCCTCTCTGACAACCTCACTACTCAACCATATAGTCTAATTCATTCCCTCACACAAGCTCTTGCTTCCTGATAGAGATTCTGTTACATGGTTTGAAATTGCACTATTGGGTTTCTCAGACAACAGAAACTGTAGAGTGCAGTCTTGTTTTCCAGCTGTTTGGCAAACATTTAAATGTGATTTAAAATTGCCTATGATAACTGATGATTGAAAGGACCAAGGTGATTTTATATCAAGGTACAGAGGACTGAGGGGCCAGTCCCACTGCATTTGCACAGGGCTATTCTGTACAGCCCAGAGAATGACATGACCCGTGATAGGCATACATTCAGGTTTGAATGAGTGAATTAATTAAGTATATAGCAAGTCAAAGCAAAAAAAAGCAAGAAATCAATTATAGATTATAAACATATATAAAAAGGGAAACTCTGATAGATGATATATAGATAGATAGGATAGATTGGATGGATAGATAGGTGATAGATATAGATAGATAGATAGATAGATAGATAGATAGATAGATAGATAGAT
>LOJH01018637.1:946-21649 GCA_001685095.1 Ellobius talpinus
AATTCCCAGCAACCACATGGTGGCTCACAACCATCTGAAATAAGATCTGGTGCCTTCTTCTGGCCTGCAGGAATACATGCAGGCAGATGCTGTATAAGTAATTAATAAATAAATCTTTAAAAAAATAAAAAATTGAAATGTCACTTTTTTGATTGTACAGGTATATAAAATGTTTTCTTCTTTGCAGGTTGAAGGAATTATTTACATAAAAAATGTTTATTGTTAAGCATTGATTTTCCCACATGATTTAAATATTATATGGCAACAGAGATATAGGTTATAGACATATTGTAATATATATAGATACCCCAAATAAAGTGTACAAGTCTGTTTCTTGTCTTCTAAGAAATATGGTATGCCTATTTATACATATTACTATTTAAGTATTCTTTTGTCACAGTGGCTTTGCTATTTGGTTTTTAAAATTTTACTCATCATTTTCCAGTTTTAATGAAAAACAGTGAGATCTATCTATCTCATGTGTATTGTGTTTTTGTGTGTGTATGTGTACACATGAGACATATTTATCTACATATATATCATTTTCTATATCATATAATCTATATATCTATCTCTAATTTTTCATCAATAATGCTGAAAAAATAATCATACAGAATAGGATGATGTGATACATACAAAAATGATAATTTGTTGCAATGTCTACTTTCTTAGCAAATTCCAAGTATATAATGTAGTAATGAGTATGCAATAAGTTTTTAAATTATGGATCATTTTGATATCTTCCTGATTGTCTTTAAAGTTTTATTGTAGTCAGTGAATACATTTTATTTTATAATGTTAAATATAAACCTGTCATAATGTATAAAATCAAAGATTGAACAAAAGCAATAGAATATAATAGAATAGAATAGAATAGAATGGAGCAACAGAATAGACTGACACTATTTGTGTGCTTATATGTGTTAATATGTATCCATTCATCTAAGGCCAGAGATAGACACTGGTGTCTCTCTTGATCACTCCCCACATTGTTTTTGAGACAGAGTCTTTCACTGAACCCCCAGTCATAAATTCTGCCAGATTTGCTGGATATCAAGGCTTTCTCCACCTTCCAAGTGATGTGCTTACATGTGTGCATGGCTGTGCATCATGTCTAGCTATTTTGCATGGGTGCTGGGGACTGAACATGAATCCTTATGTTTGTATGGTAAATATTTTCTGCACTGAGTCATCTCCCAAACCTAGAGTACACTTAATATAAAGGAAATAGGTTTTATTTTTCAAATACTTCATTGCTAACTTTTGTAATTTATAAAATTCATTTTTTCCTCTATAATCTGGCTATAAATGTGGTCTTTACTTAGTGTCTCAGATGCAGATAAGGGTCCTCTGTACTTTTGTGTTTTCCTTCCTGCTTAATAAATCAGTTTTTATGAATCAAGTCTTTTAACACAACAATCATTGTGCATCATAGCTTCTTCAATGACCATAAACATTTGCTTAAGGTAACTAAGCTTATGCACACACACACACACACAAACACACAAACACACATACAAAATCTAGAAAATAGGCCCAATGTCCTGATCGATAGTGTCAGTAAGAAAATAATAAACATACCCAAATTTCAAGAAAACAATAAGGAAAACATACTTTATACATAAACATGGTTAGTGGGTGTATTTACCTTTTTCCATGACTGTCTCTATCACTTTTGCTTAATATTAAGGCTATAGAATTTCACTAACAAGCTATTTGCTGCTTAAGTAGTCACTTAAGTCAATCACTGAAATAAAATACTTCCCTCTCCTGTCTCTGACTCTTTTGCTCACTTTTGGGATCCGTTGCCTCGTCCAACCTTAACCCAAAGGGAGGTGGCAAGTGTTACTGCTGTATGATGTGCCATGTTTGGTTGCTCTCCCTGTGAGGCCTGTCCTTATCTGAATAGAAACGGAGGAGGAGTGAATGGGGCCGCAAAAGGGGGGACTGAGAGGGGAGGAGCGAGGGGAAACTGCAATAGAATGTAAATAATAATAATGATAATAGTAATGATAATAGCAATCCATTTAAAATATAGACCTAAAAAAACTCTTTATATCTGCTAAAAGAAAAAGCCCTACTTCCCAATCACTTGATAAAAGCTGTCTCATGAAATACAGTCCACTTTCAAACCCTCACAATTTTGATTATTGGATAGATGTTTGTAGATCTTGTCTTCACTTTTTCTACACTATAACTCTAAAGGGGAACATTAACCCAAGCTGTTTCTTTTTAATAATTTAGTGAACTTTTCAATTCACTGGTGTCAGAATGGTGTGTGACCTGAAAAATGAACCTTTCTGGCAACATATTTCTCACCTTAAAAAGTAAGTACATAAACACAGGCTTTCACATATGTGAACAATAAATGTATCTTTTAGATCTCTCAATGGTCCTAGTTAGAAATTCAGGAAGTTATGAAGAAAACTTCTATTTTGTCATAAGTACATCCAATCCTATCCTGTGCAAATAAATAGCAAAAAATAGTGGTTCCACCATCTGTAAGCCTATTTCACAAATTAAATTTACTTAATGTTTAACTTAAATATTCAAAAATTATAACTCCATGGAGTTATTTAATTCAGATTTCCATTTCAGCAAAAACTTGATAATTACATTAGGAAAAACAAATCAATTTATCAGGAAGGGAAAAAATCCCTCACAATGGTAACAGCTCATGCATGGATATAGTGAATGGAACTCCATAACCACAGAGTGATTATTTTGACATGCTCAGCTGTTTAATATCATGCCTGACTACCCCTTTCTGCTTGATGATTTTCCTTTGTAGGATATGACAGGCTTAAATGAATCTGAACCCTTGTGAATTAAAACCTTTCATTCATTTACTTTGGCTAAAATCCCTTGTGCACTTGGCAATGTGTCATTTTCTTCTAGAAATGCTTTGGACTCTCTATAATTATATGTGAGCTTCTGAATTTCCATCACTCCTAGGAAAGAAGAACTGGTTAAATAAGCACTGGGAAGAGAGAGATGTTGTCCGTGTCTAATCACTCATTTATTGATACCACAGTAAAAACAGATGAGCAAGCAATCTGAGCTTCAACTGTGTTGTAAAGAGTGCTGCTTGTTTGTTTCCTGGCAGACCAGCAGCTCAGACCCGAAATAATCACACAGAAAATATATTATTTAAATCACTGTTTGGCCCATTACCTCTAGCTTCTTATTGGCTAACTCTTACATTTTAATTTAAACCATATTCATTAATCTGTGCATCACCACGAGGTCCTGGTCTACCAGCAAAGTTTAAGCATGTCTGTCACCAGCAGTGGCTCCATGGCTTCTCTTTGACTCTGACTCCTTTCTCTCAGCATTCAGTTTAGTTTTCCCTGCCTATCTAAGGTCTTCCCTATCAACAGGACAAGGCAGTTTCTTTATTAACCAATGGTATTCACAACATACAGAGGGCAAAAATCACAATTGTTTTCCAAAGGAGAAGACAAATCTACAGAAAACCTCTGGAGCTAAGAAAGCTAGATAAGAAAATAAACATCTCAGAATTATTGTATACTGAAGGACTGGGCAGTGTTTGTCTGCTTTTTAAGTATTCGTTTGTTTAATTTTACTGTCTTCCACTCTTCAGTTGCTGTGACAAAATACATAACCAATGCAACTTACAAAAGAAAGTATTTGTCCATAACCACACGGAGGAAAGCATGGCAAGAGGACAACAGCAGTCACATGACTTCATGCATCTCTAGAAGGGATACATAATTTTTATTCTGCCAGTGCCAAAGCTTTTAGGTGTCTATATCTTTATGTTTCTCCATTCTTAGGCACTATTGAACTCTGTACCAGTTGTTGAGTCCTATGATTAAAGCTAAGCTTTATAAAATGATGCAATTCCTCTTTTGAAAATAAGAAATTATAGGTACAGAACAATACTAAAGATCACATAATAACTTGTAGAACTTTATACAGTGAATTTCAAAAAATGGATGTGACATTCTATGTCTTGGTCAATCAATCTCAGAGCTCATATAGCTCATACAATTCACAAATAGAATAATTTTGTTGGTTTTGTTGTTGTGAATGTTTTAAGTTATAAAAACTCTCCTTCAAGTGATTTAAGGACAAATTATTTCTTAGATTGAATTTGTATCTAGTAGCTTTGCCAGAATCAGCAATCATAGATATCCTTAGATTTTTAAAGAAAATTTCAAATTATGTGATTATACTCAGGTACAAAGTTTTAATATTTAAAAAATTATTTTTTATTTTATGTGTATGTGATATATATATACAAGTTCATGTGGCTGTATGTATACACTAATATACATGTACTCATGAACATAAGTATGTTTTCACATGAAGGCTCCATGTCAGTGTTGTATTTTTCCACTATTGCTCTTACCTTATGCTTTATTCATGATTTTATTTATTAATTATAAAATATACAACATATGCCCAAAAAGTGTGTATATTATAATAAATGGCATGTATTCTGATTTAATATCAATGTGGCATGTTTATCCCATTTCAAATCATTAAAACTAAAATAGTACATGCGGAAAATTTAAATCATCTCTTTGTATTTACAACAAATTAGCAAGAATTAAACTTCTGGTTATTGTGTCAAATAACATATCCAACAGGGCTTTTGCAGAAATGATGATGTGAAATATATCAGTGTTTCTGTTTACTTTGCCCTGTGACAATATACATATGCATATGGCTAGAACTGTTACTTATTAAAAGCTATTTGTAAAAAGGCATTTGATTTCTCAAGGCTCGCAAACTGCTTACACATAGCCAGCCAAATACAACTGAACAGTTCTTGAAATAGCTCTGAACAAATACTGAGAGATTCTCATGATTTGGATAGAGTTTCATATTCCACTAATATTGCACATGATTAAGAGGTATTATAAGCTACATTTTCTTTAGCCATTCTTCTGTTGAGGGGCATCTAGGTTGTTTCCAGCTTCTGGTTATTACAAACTATGCTACTATGAATATAATTGAGCAAGTGTCCTTGTGGTATGATTGATCATTTTTCACATATATGTCTAAGAATGGTATTGATGGGTTTTGAGGTACATTAATTCCCAATTTTCTCTGAAACTACCATACTGATGTGACTGATGTACAATCACATCAAAGTGACTGTACACATTTGCACTCTCACCCAGTGAAGGAGTGTTCTTTTTTTCTCTATATCCTCTCCAACATAGGCTATCATTAGCTTTTTTGATATTAGCCATTCTGACATGTGTAAGATGGTATCTCAGAGACATTTTGATTTGCATTTCTCTGATAACTAAGGTTGTTGAAAAATTCTTTAAGTGTATCTCGGCAATTTGAGAGTCTTCTGTTGGGGATCTTCTGCACCCCATTTTTAGTGAGATTATTATTATTTTGATGTTCAGTTTTTTAAATTCTTTATATATTTTGGATATTAGTCCTCTTTCAGATGTAGGGTTAGTGAAGAACTTTTCCTATTCAGAATAGGCTGTTGTTTTATTACTCAGTGGAAATAAATAACATCATGGAAATTGCAGGTAAATGGATGGAACCAGAAACAATCAACAAAGAAGGCAAATTCAGTCTATTAACTGCCACCTAGGACAGTTAATAAGGCATATCTAAGATGAGATCCAAAGCAATGTACTTAACCTGCTCTATTGGTCACAGTACACACTCACCAGTCCTTGCCTTTATGCACTTAGAAGAACTGAGAGTCTCATATTATGGTCTAAAGGAAGCCTCTCAGGTCATTTTTGTTCTTAAAAGTCTATTCTATGGAGTACCTGATCCCATGTCAACCATTCTATAATTAAAAGTGATTGGAAACTAAATCTTGACAAAATAAAGGTCTAGATGAAGGCAGTTTATAATGCAATTTATTTTAAGCACTATTTTGACAATGTAAAATTAGTAACACATCAGTTATTTTTTGACTGGCACATAGATCTTTCAAAGTACTGACCCTATTCCATATGTATATAAATTTAAATCTCCTTTTAAGAGAATGTATATATGATGCAGGAAGAATTTGGCACTTATGATTGTCTATAAAATATGGTTAGTGATTTTCCCTTCCACTCCAAGTAGAATCTGAGATTCCAAGTCTCCTATTAGTATACTAACAGTCAAGAGAATCTGGTCTTTCTGGATCCATCTCATTAAGTAGGAGTCCTTTCAGCTGGATTAGCAGTGTGAACCCGCTGTACCTTTGGCTCATGAACCCTTTGGGGTAAGACAGAGAGCTAAAGAGTGTTCACTGAGTAAATCCATTCCTGGTTTACAGATATGCACAGAAGAGAGTGCTCTGCACATCCTGCTTCTCATGGTCGATAAAATATCTGGAGAGTCATAAGAATTATCCCACAGGTCTAGGGGAAAATAATTCATCCAAGAAAAAAATGAGAAGCGTTGACTTGGAAGAAATACAAATCCCTCAAGTATTGTCCCTGGAATCCTCACAATTTGAAATGTGAGATTGAGACACAAAGTTCATGTTCAATAAGTGAAAACTCATTTATTGGGTTATATTCACCCATGCCTGACAACTTCGTGGAATTCAGAGGGAAATGCCTGCTAACATTTGACAATGTGGTTTCAGAAAGAAAGTATAAACACAAGATAAGCTGTGTGTAACTTTTCTCTTTTCTGTCCATCAGTCTTCCACAGGCTGATCTGCATTGTCAAAGAGAAAGGAGCAATGTCTCTTACTCTTTCTCATGTAAGCATGGTCTCTACCACCAAAAAACAGCAGCTCAGGAGTTAAGTACTCAAGCCCTCAAATTGCATACCTAGAATATGGTGAATCAGAACAAGGATGGAGCAATTCAGTCTTAAAAGACATCACAAGCAACAAAGTACTTAACTAGTTTTGACACACCTGTATTAAAATTCCCAAGACGGCAATTGCCAAATAAAAAGTCGTTCCCATCTGTCAGCAAAAGTTGTTGTCTATACTTGTACTAGTATCAAAGAGTTCCACAATAGCCCTGAATGGAGTATAACAAGGGTTATTTATTTGGGGATAAACTCACAGTAATGGTAGCAACCTACAGTCCCCTGAGTGCACTGGGAACTGGAATTAAATTAAGCAGAAAGAGGGGCTGCACATGCTTTTTTGTCTGCACTTATAGTACATGAGACCATGCCCAAAGTGGGCTGGTATTTTTGTTTTGTTTTGTTTTTCGAGACAGGATTTCTCTGTAGCTTTGGTGCCTGTCATGGAACTAGCTCTTGTAGACTAGGATGGCCTTGAACTCACAAAGATCTGCCTGATGGGCCAATATCTTAAAGGTTATTTGCTTTAAAGAGTTCCCACAACATGTAGTCATCTGGTCTTCACCAGGATTCTGTTGATCCAGCAGACATGAGTAAATATAAAGCAACGTGATTTTCTCCATACTGTCCTTCTGTTGACCACTCACATTAATTTTTGCAATATTTATTGGCTAACAGAACTCCAGCCAGAGTCCACACTGCTGAGGAGGCCAGCCTATACTTCTGACACGATTGTTATCATTCAACCTGAACCTCTATATTGTTGTCCTATAAAGTTCAAGTATGCATCTGTCTCTACCACCTGACTCTTTACCCATCCTTTCACATGTGGGTGCTAAGAATTTCAAGTCAGGTCTTCATGCTTGAATGGAAGGCACACTGGCAACCTAGTTATCTCCCAAACCATCCAGGGGTACATTTTTTAATATCATTCTTCCTCAGATCTTCCTATCCTTGATGGTAATTGTCATTGATATTAATAAATAACTTTTGATTAATATTTGTTATGAATAGAAAGAATCTATGTAAAATACTTATCACAACACTGAATGTCCATGCAGCTGAATGTGTGCATGCACACACACACACAAACACACACACAGAAATCACAAGGAAACTTTTATTAAAATAGCAATAATATACCAATAAGTGGTAACTGTATTTTTACCACTTAGTAGAGGACACGACTAGAGTGAAAATTCTGAAGGGCTTACAATTTCCAGTTGTGTAGTTGTCTGAAAAATGCATCAGTAATTCAAACTAATCCATGTGCTTATACTTTTAATTAGAAATGTCTCTCTTCATTTGGAAACAACTTTCACCTACTTACCCTCAAGATCTTAAAACTTCTATTAAAAAGTCTTGATATAAAAATCTTCCATTCAGAAGAAGTAAATACATCACACCAATTTCTATTTAGATAAATAAAATTTTAATATGATGTGGGGGTTTACAGAGGGAAATATTTGTTCCAAAACTGACTTAGTTTTCTACCATTACAATGTTCATCTTTTCTTCTGTCTTAGCAGGAAGGTTTTATTTCTATCCACCAGTGGTGTTGTCATCAACTGTGTGGCCTATGTGTGGAAATCGTATTAATACTTTTTTAATTAGCACATAATTACATTTATAAAAATATGTTTTGTAGAAAATGGATATCTGAAAGAATCCTGTTTCCTGTCATTAATAGTTTCAAAATGTCAGCAAAATCCCACCCAGGAATCAAAGTTTGTTACTTCTGATACAACTTTTTAGACATATTGAAATTAAGTAAATTCTACTGAAATTAATAAATTATACTAATATAGTTTGAAAGTGAACACTAGTCATCTGAATTTTCTAGCTGCAATTCCTGTTCAGTCCATCTGTACATAAACAATATTAACATATGTGCTCATTGGAAAATACACAGATATATGCACACACACAAGGTTTTCAATTTTAATATTTATTTTCACATATTCATGGTATTATAATCCAGTGGTTCTCAACTTTCCTAATCTTGCAACCTTTTAAAATAGTTCCTCATGTTGTAATGACACACAACCATAAAGTTATTGTCACTGTTAATTACATCATAACTGTAATTTTAATACTGTTATGAAGTATGATGCAAATATTTTTTGGAGATAGAGGTTTGCCACAGGTATCACAACACAGAGGTTGAGAGCCATTATTGATAGAACTATTGAGATTGGTATGAGGTTGCAAAGGAACTACACTCTTGGGGTCATTCATAATTCCTCAGATTTTTGCATGTTTATTGAATGTTGTCAATTAATTCATCAGTAAATATTTAAACAGGGTCTCAGATGAAGCCATGTGTCACTAAGGAAAAATAAATGAGATAGTGGTGATAATTTTGGCTATAGCTACACCATTTGAGTTCAAGTCCTATCCCTATTATTTACGAGTATGTAATTTTATGATTTTTTGTCCCCTTCTTTCAATGGCTAGAATTATTTTGTAAGTGACTGCATATCAAATATACTAAGCATAATAGTATTTTAGAGCTATAACAAAAGATACCAGAACATAGTGGCAAAAGTTCTAGGTAACAGCTCAACTTCTCCATGTTCAATGTGTTGTATGGATGTTGTCCTCAAAAATGGGTCCATGCTGTTTGTCTTTATCCTTTGTCTTAGCATTACTCTGGGTTGTTCAGAGATTTCCACGTGACCTCCTTGGCAAACAACTCAAATGACTGCAACCCAGTCCCACCTCTGGAAGCTTTGCCTGGCCACAGAGATGTCCAGTTGGGACTTGGTATCACCTATTTCTAGGAGTCGTCATTAGAACTTAGAGTCAAGGTGGTTCCCAGACTACCACTTAAATGCCACCCAATTCCAACAACCTCTCTGTACTCTTTTCCTCCAAGCACCCACCACTGATCCCTCCTCCTGCCATCCATACCTGCTCCCAGCCTATCCATAAAATTTACTCTATTTCTCCTTTCCAGAGAGATCTATTTATCTCACCTTGACTCTCCCCCTTAACCTCACCTCTCTCAATCTATGGGATATAGATTGGTTATATGAATATAATGTATATTTTATTTATCAATTCTCCTGTTAAGAGACATCTAGGTTGTTCCCAATTTTTCACTCTCATGAATAAATTACAATAAGCATGGCTGAAGATATGTCCTTGTGGTAGGATGGGGCCTCCTTTGGCTACATACTCAATAGTGCTATTAAGTTAAATGGAGTTCCAACTCTTTGAAGAGCCATCATATTGATTTTCATAGTGACTATACAAGTTTGCACTCCCACCAGCAATTCAGGAATATTTCCCTTACTCCACATCCTCACCAGCATGAGCTATTACTTGTGCTATTGTTCTTAGCCATCATGACAAATTTATGATGGAATCTCAGTGTTGTTTTGATTCTCATTTCCCTGATAACTAAGGATGTTTAACATTTCTTTAAGTGTCTCTCAGTCGTTTGAGTTTTCTTGAATGATAATTCTCTGTTTAGATCTGCATATATGAACAGAAAAGATGCAGAGACCTACAGCCAGAGAATCTGTGGGAAGAGAGGCTAAATCTCCATCAAATCTACCCAGAGCTCAAGAAATCCCACAGAAGAGGAGGCAGAAAGATTAAAAGAGTCTCAAGGGATGGTGGACAGTAAGAACACAAGGCCCTCTGAATCAACAAAGTAAGGTAAATATGAGCCCAGAGACTGAAGCAGAAAGCACAGGGCCTACATGGATCTACATCAGGACTTCTGTAAAGATATTAGGGTTTTAGCCTAGTATTTTCACAGGTTTTCTGACTGTGAAAATGAGTGGGTCTCTCACTCTTGTGCCTGCTCTTGGGAGTCTTTTCCTCCTGATTGTTTGTCATGTAAAACTTTGATATAATAGCTTTGGCTTCATCTTCTTCTATTTTACTTTATGATGTTTGATTAGTATCTGTGAGAAACCTGTTCTTTTCTCATGAGATACAGAAATGGAGTAGATCAGGAGAGGAGGAGAATTGGTAGAGGTAGAGGGAAGAAAAACTATAATCAAGATATAATGTATGAAAACAGAACCTATTTTCAATAGAAAGGAACTAAAGTTATTCACTAGCATCAGTAAAACAGCTTTGAATGTTATAGAAAACATCACATCATTACATGATTATACCCCAAGAGCTCTGCAGCATTATTCTACTTTCATTTATTTTGCAGTAATGAATATTGAACCTAGATCCTTGAACATGGTAGGCAACCATTCTACCACTGGGATATACCTCTAGCCCTCATTGTAATTTTGAAGATGAGAAAATAGAGGTTTAGAGATATTAGTGTTTTTTCCAAGTTTATACAATTATTAATATGCATCCCTGGAATCGGATCAGGCAACCCGTGAATACTCATGTTCTAAACAAGCACTTAGCACAGACAACAAAAAAGAGCTTCCTGGGGAAGTCAAACACAACTGATGGAGAAAATTCTCTTGGTGAGAAATGAAACAAAAGCATAAATCAGGCAGGGAGGGAAGAACAAGTACATTCTATCCAGTGCTGGTCAGAGGCACCATTAAGGACAATGAAATATCTTGTAGATTTAATGATGAGGGAAATGGTCTGAATATCTTATATAAGAGACATAACAAACACAGAATTAAGGGTTCCACTGTTTATGAAATTAATGGGACCTATGCTTTGAGTGTTTTTCTGTGTACATTACACAGTCTTTTGCTTAGAGTTGAAATATATTATATATAATTTTATATAAATACAATTTTATATTTTAATTTATATTTGTATAAAATTATATAAGTTAATATAATTCTATAAATATATATTACATATAATTCTTAGGTTGAGCCAACTACAACAATTTTTACAATGATTCATTTAGTTTACATGTTCTACTAATGTCCTGCTATTTTCTTTGTGGTAATAAAATACTCTTACAAAGTAGTTGATATGAGATTACACATCCAGACAGACACAGCCCATCAAGGCAAGGAAAACCTGCCAACAGGCAGAGAAACTATGGTGGCAGGAATGCAAAGATGGCTGGTTACTACATCCACAATCTGGAAGGGAGGGTCAGATAGAAAGTGTCTCTGAGTAATACAGCCTTGAGGTCCAAGCCTAGTGTCCTGTTTTCTCCAGCAAGATTCCATTCCCCAACAATTTCACACCCTTTCCAAACAGTGCCACCTGCAAGGGACAAATGCTTAAACATGTGAACACATTTCACATTCAACTCCCTATTGGCTGGGCAGGGCAGTTGGTAAAGTTAATAAAGTAGTACATTAAAAATGAGATAATATTTCTTCCCACACTGAATAAATACTATACTTCTTAGCATTGCCCCATTCAAAATATCAGGAGGCTGGTTTTGTTGCTGTTTTTGTTCCTAAGGTTTTCTTTACGTTGTTTGCCTTTCCTATTTTCCTACGCAGAATTTGAGTGGTTATTCTAAATTCTACACCGGCTTTCTGTTAGTCTTTGGGTGGTCAAACTATAAAATAGATAAATATGGATTACATATTTCTGTTAACTCACATGCAGACTATGAGAAGCTACATCTTGTAGTGTTCCTTCACATTTTGGTGCTTATGAGGGAACTTCATGAAGAAAATTACCTTTGTAATACTTTTTCAAAACTTATTTATTGAGTTTCACTCTTTTATATATACCAATTTTAGAAGCAGACTTTGTATATCAGAATTTTTTCATTTTGGAAACTTGACTGTTTATATTTACAGCTGAATTTAATTATATTTACAGTAAAATGTTGTCTGAGGTTTCTTTCCTGCCTGGTTCCCTGCAATCGTTAAGTCCCATAGAAGTCACACAGAGGTCTACATTAATTATAAACTGATTGGCCCATTCACTCAGGCTTCTTATTAACTCTTATAACTTATATTAGCTCATTATTCTTGTCTATGCTAGCCACGTGGCTCAGTATCTTATTCAGACAGGTAGTCACATCTTGCTTCTTCTGTGACTGGGTCAGGACTGCACACCAAGCATTCTTCTTCTGAGAATTCTCCTGTTCTTGTTGACCCACCTCTACTGCCTGTCTGGTTGTCCCGCCTATACTTCCTCCCTGGCTACTGGCCAATCAGCATTTATTTACAATATAATTAATAGAATACAGACCATTGTCCCACACCAGTAATAGTAATTGTGATAGTAATAGTTGGGGTTCATTGATGACATTTTTTATATCAATTCATAAGCCACAAGGAGGTGAGTTTGCTTCCCATTTTAAATTGAATTTGCTGAAGGTAAGAAAGGCAATCAGTCGATGTCAAAATAATGAACAATGAGATACATTGAAATTTAGAAGCTAAACTGTTAGTATCTAAAATATTTATATAGGGGCTGAAGAGATGCCTCAGTGGTTAACAGTAAGACCACTTTTCCAGAAGTATCAAGTTTGGTTCTCAGCACCCATATTGGAAGGCTCAAAACCACTTGAGCCCCAGGAGATCAGTCACCCATCATCCTCTGTTGAAACTGAGAGTACCTGTATTCACAGATGCTTATAGCACATCCCATACACATGCACACAAATACATATAATTAAAAAAATAAAAAATAAATAGGTGCTGTGGAGATGGCTCATCTCTTTCATAAGACCTCAGTTTGCTTCCAGGCATCAACATTAGGTGCCTCACAACTGCCTGTTCCTTTAGTTCCAGAGTATCAAATACCTTCTTCTTGGCCTGTATGTATACTCCCACATACATGGCATATATTCACATAGATACACACACATATACATAGATAAAATGATGAAAGATAAATAAAACATAAAATAGGTCTTAAAATGCTCTTTGCTTATAAGCTGTGTGTCAGATAATGCATACTAAGGATGAAATGCAGTAACACATTCCTTGCAACCATTTGTGTTCTTATAGAGCGAAACAGCATCTGGTGCACCTTCTTAATATTTCTTCCTCAAACACCTTAATAAGCAGTACCATTGACATACCATATGTCTCTCCTAGATGGTAATAAGTCATTAAAAGGAAGAACTAAACCAAACCTGACATATGTACTAACAAGATACACTCTTCTTTGCTTCTTTGCTATGGCATGGATAATTTTCATCCATTCCAAAGCTTTGTTTTCTTCCTGATATTCAATGCATATGTGTAACTAAAGTATTATCATATTCAGATATAATATAGATTCACCAATGTGGCCTGCTAATATTGGACAAAACCGGATCAAGTTAAAATGGCTATTATTAAAATAATTTTATTTTTCCTAACATGTATTTTATGAATTTAAAGTTGTTTTATACTGTTAAAAATATCTATTGTAGAGAAATAATGTAGTCATTTGATTTTTATTTTGTAAAAACAAAATTAAAAACAAATTATTGTCCTAAAAGACTTGTAAACCTAGCATGTGTCACTGATGCACTCTAAAGTGATCCATAGACTAGAGATGCTCAATGGATATTCATTTAGTCAATGAATGGCCACCTCCTATGGCATCTTAATCAATGCCAAGTTTCTTTTTACATTCTGCTTTGATGTGTTACATGTCATCTTAGACTAAAAATGTCAGGAATGAAATTGCCATTTTTCTAGATCAATTCAATTGTCATGCAGTCAAAATTTGCTGACTCCTACTTTAAAGCCAAGCCCTGTGTTCAGCTCTATAATGCTAAAGAAAACAAAACCCTACCTGCCCCATTGCTGAAGAACAAATGCAGAATTGGGATCAAAATTGTGATGAGAATGAGCTGAATTTTATTTTAATAAAATATCAACATAATTTTAGCTGAACTGTTTCTAGTGTTTTTCTGACACTTTTCTCATTCTTGTGATTGGGACAGCAAGAATTAGGTGAGCTTGTCTATTTGGAGATAATGGATGAAGACTGAAATGTCATACTACTTCAGCCAGTTCTTTTAAAAGGATTGTGAAAGAAAATTAAAAATAGTTGAATATTAATAAAGTAAAAAAAAACTGGAAATAAAATGAATCACAACTGATCAGTAATGGCATGCCAACTGGAAAGAAGCTGTCATTTAAAGATTTTCCATGCCTGAAAGTTCAAATTGTTTGAAAACTCTCCAGAGACAATTAGCAGGAGGCATCAATGAGGAGGATTATAAATATCATAGTAGGACTCAGGAAATGCATTTTCCATTTCCCTTTAGTAAATGGAGGCCAGCAATCTGAACATTTCAAGTTCCCAGACTGGAATCCTCAGTATTTATAAAGATGGAGCTATGATCACAAAAATTTCAGCCATACATGGCAATAGCACAGTATATTAGCAGTTGAAAACTAAGATGTAGTTAAGCTAAAAATGAAATATTGTAAGCTTACATATACTCACATTTTCATATTAAGTGGACCCTTCTAGAGCTGTGGGGTTGGTGTTATACCAGCTGCAAGGGCACCAGTAGATGAGGAGGCACTAGACTGAAACCACCAAGTACATGCTCAAAGGCTTGAAGCAGTAATGCAAATGAGGCACAGATGTCAAATTCTTATTCCCATTAAAATTCATTCCTGTCTGTGTTGACTAGTTCGATGTCCACTTGACAAAGGCAAGAGTCATCTAAAAGGAGGGAAATTAAATTGAAAGAAAAATGCCTTCATAAGATCTTACTGTATGGCATTTTATTAACTGGTGATTGATGGGGAGGGCCCAGCCCACTGTTGGTTCCGTGATCTATAAAGAAACAGGCTAAGAAAACTGTGAGGAACAAATAAGTAAGCAACACCCTCTGTGGCCTCTTCATCAGTTTCTGCCTTGGGGTTCCTGCCCTGTTTGAGATCCTGTCCTAATTTCCTTCAGGGATGGGAACAGTTGCTGTGTTATCACAGCAAAAATAACCTTAATTAGGACAAAACTTTGTACTCAAGGAGAAAGTTTAGTATTTTAGCAAAGACTTTCCCTTCATTCAAGGGGTTCTGTGTATGCAAACTGACTTGAGTGGTTCACAGGTCAAGACTCCCGACTGCCATGATCCAGCACCACAATAATTTTTGTTTGTTTGAGAATTTTTCCACTTACATTTGTCAGTAAGTTTCTTATCCATTTCCTGACTGGAAACACCATGACTGATTGATTAGCTATACCAAAAGTCCACATGAGTCATACCACCATAAAATTCACTTTGCCTGTGCTTCCCATTACATGTCAGGCCATTATGGGCATTGCTTTGCTCTGCTGCCCATTACAATAACTATGGCCACCTTTCCTTGAGTGATTCAGTGCTGCCACCTAGACCATGCTACTCCAGGGCTCATTTAAACCCATTGTATCTAATTCACCCAAATGGGCAGCAGCATCTCCATCTATAAGGTCTGACACATCATTATGCAGAATAAACTGGAGAAATGCTTTATCTTTAAATGGAAAATCGAGATAATTGCAAAGCTGGCATACATCCATTTTCTAAGGTGCCATGTTAAAATATGAAATTGATTCCAAATTTCAGTTTTGAGTTTAATCTTTGTCCCCCTGTGTCCGACTCCCACATTAATAAACTCCAGAATTTGGATTCTGGAAAGGCACTTTCAAATTAGAGATGATGGGATTAACAAAAAGGCTCATTTCATCCAACAGTGACATCTGCTGTTCATTTACTAGGCTTACAGCGGTTGTAATGCTCTAAAGAACAGTGATTAGGTGGCATTGTGCAAATCACATTTACATTAGAGAGAAACACTCAGAAATAAGGGGCAAAAAGTAAAGTTCCCAAGCGGTTAACCTTTGACATCCTCCTAATAAAAATATCCAGACTATTTTATTAATGATGCAATTGTATTTTACATATTTTCTGTTTGAAGTTATCATCAAGCCAGACAGTAAACTAAACTTTAAGAGCAGAGGTAAATGAAGAAACACACAGAATTTCTGTTGTTAACATACTGCACTCCCATTATTCAAATACATGCAAGGATTTATATAGTTCTGTGTTACCACCTTTGTTCTGAGACATCTCCAAGACAGGGTAAAAAAAAATCCCCCTCTTAAACTGTAAACATTGTTCTCATGGAAACCAACAGAAAACTCTCCTAGTATCTAGTTCTATAACACTGCAACACAAAAAGTACGGGGCTGAGCTGGAGAAACATGAAATCTGGGTTTTTCAAGAACAAAAATAAGGAGAAATGGGTCCAGGTGGTTATACAATATTGGAAACTTACAAAAAAATCTATGGACAAAGCACACTTCCCCATGTGTCAGAAATATGGACTGTGACACCATATGAGGACAGGAGTTGGGTCACAAGGGATACCCTCCCAAACTGGAAATCCTACAGAACATACTTGTTAAACAGGAATTCTAAAGGTGAGGGAAGGCAAGGATTTTCTTACATCAGGCAGGATGGTGGTTAAGAGAGTAAGAGGCATGGAATGGAATTCTCCTTAACCAGAGAGGGGTTCTGGAAAGCAGGACAAAAGCGGGTTCACAGTGTTCAAAGAAATGATACAACAATCTCATAGTGGGAAATTCTGAGAGTGCCTTGATCTGTGACTGCTTTCTCACCTCATAGAGAAAATCCCGGCTTTCTGGATGGTAAGGATTGCCATTGCTTACAACTGACAGGCACTAAGAAGTTTTCTTAGCAACAATGTAAACATACTGTAAAACAATATAAATAGGAACATATCAACACTTAAACACCAGAAATATTCTGCTATAAACAGAAGAGAAATTTTTTGCATTATATAATAAAATTTAAAAATATAATAAAATATAAACAGACCTTAAAGCAACAAAGAAGACTGTTGGGGAAAAGAGAGAATTTGAAAAAAAAAGTAGAATTCATGAAGGAAATAAAATTTAAGGTAAAAATCATTTCACTATATAATGAATAATAAAGAGAACTATGTTTGGGAGATTGCTCAGTAGGTAAATGCAAAAAATAATGCAAGCATAAGAAGTCACATTTGAACCCTGAAACTAACATAAGAATCCAGACACAGTGAGTATATTGACATCCTCAGCATTCCTGTAGCAAAAGTAAAGACAGGAGATTTTCCCAGAAACTTGCTCACCACCTAGCCTGGAATACGTACTGTAGCATCAGAGAATCAGCTGCAACACAGTGGAAGATGAGACTTTCCTCCTGAAAGCTGACCTCTGCCCTTCACAGGTATACCATTGCATGTGCTCCACAGTACACGTACACCAGCCAATCATATTTAAAAAAAATAGAGAGAAAAAGGATTGGGAATGAAAGAGTATAAGGGTCATCAGAATGGTAAATGAGAGAAGAAAAATAAATCCTCTCCCAGAAGAAGATGATGAAGATGAAGAAGAGGAAGGGGAAGAAGGAAGAATGAGGAAGAGGAGAAGGAGAAGGAGGAGAAGAAGAAGGTGATGACAACATGTAAAATCTGACTTGTTTGTAATCATAACACTCAGGAGGCAGAAGCAGAAGATTGTAAGTCTGAGGGCAGCTTAAATACCCAGTAAAAGCTTGTTTCAAAAACACAAATAAAGGAAAACAAAATAAAAATTGGAATGTAAAATATAAAATAGAAGTAGCTGAACATTATTGTCTATAATAAGTACAACTGACTATTTTATTATATTTTAAGAATATAAGTATATGGTGAAATGTTCACCTACAAGAAATATAATTTTTTCATAATTATAATAACTATACTTTTTAAAAGAAATCAAATTAAGATTGCACTACTTCAAAGCTTCATCAACGAGAACAGTTCACTTCAAAAGTGAAAATCAGTTTGACAACTGTTTTCCACAGTGGAAGTCACAGGAGAGGAAAATCCCTACAAGCTAATGAAGAAAGGAGATGAGAAGGCCAAGGATTTAACTCTGTCTCTACATGATATCCACCAACTCAAAGCTACAGAACCATATATTCAGGAAATACTTTGCAGTAAAAACTTGAAGACTCTAGCCAGGACAAATGTCAGTCAGCTGACTTAGTTTCTTTTTTTCCTCTTTGAGCTTATTTTTATTTATTTATTTAATTTTCAAAACAATCTTATTTTACATAACCAAACTCAGTTCCCTCTTCCTCTCACTCCTCCACCTTCTCCCCACCCCGTCCCTATTCACATTCACTCCTCAGAGAGTGTAAGGAAGAAAGGGTTTATCTTTGGATCAAAGTTCAAAGTTAAAATCCTTCATGGCAGGAAAGTCAAAGCACCAGGGTCTTAGGGGGAGCTTTACATTACATCCACAGTCAAGATCACTGAGAGTAATTGAGTGCATGCTGCTGTTCAGTTCTCTCTCCTAGCTAGGGAATGATGCCACCCACAGTGGCAAATTGCTGCTTAATTTATTTATTTAAGATGATTTGTCACAGACATAATAAGTTAAATAATCCCACACAGGGATACCTGAGGCTAGTCCTATAGGTGATTCCAGAACCTGTAGATGAAAGTTTCTGTCTTGCCCAATCACACAAATATTTACTCCCAAATAAACACACAGAGGCTTATATTAATTATAAACTGGCTGGCCTATAGTTTAGACTTATTACTAACTAGCTCTTGCAACTTAAATTAACCCATAATATAATTCTTATCTATAATTCTTATCTACGTTTAGCCATATGGCTTGGTACCTTTTCTCAGTAAGGCTTTCTTATTTTGCTTCTGGCTGGTAACTGATTCTCTGCCTACCTCTTCCCAGAATTATCTTAGTCTGCTTGCCACACCAATGGTTCCTGCCTGACTACTGGCATTTCATTAATCAGCATTTTATTAAACCAATATGAGTGATGAATCTTTACAGTATACAAGAGCAGTATCCCACAGTACTTCCTCTTTTTTCCTTGCAAAACAAAAACTCTGAATCTAATCTCCTTTGTTTAGCTTTTTTCTTGACCCATTATCCATAGCAACTTGTAACCAACCTGCTAAACAAAGACAAATATCCATAATCCATTTTTTGGAGACTATATCCTGCTGATTGGGTCACTGGTAAATTTATGGGGATCTAAAGAAAATTTAAGATTATGGTCATGTTATTCTGGAGCATTCTGTGAGGCTTGACCATATCAGTCAGCAGTCTTACAGCTGTTCTGGATGTAGAACTCAGAGCAAATTTTAACAGAGATGCTTTAAAATGTTGGGCCATTTGCTCCTATCAAAGATTTTTCAGGGGATCTTCCTTGATCAAACCTTATTTTTCATGATCCAGAATGAATCCATAGCTTCTCATTTCCTGGGTAAACAAAGGCAGGATATCTCAAAGTAACATATCTTTTGACTTATATTTTGAAGTTAAGATTTTTTAAAATATATAGGTTGGTTTAATCCAGAAACATTTATGATCAAAATATTCCTTTCTCAGCAATCAAACAATTCAAAGACAACACAATAACATGCATTATCCAGATTCTCTGTGCATTTTTATCTTTATTGTGAATTTTTCTTACTCTATTTATTCAATTATTATTTTTCAATTGTTTTTAGACAGGGATTTCCTATGTATCTTTAGCTGTCTAGGCACTCACTCTGTAGACCAGGCTGGTCTCAAAATCACAGAGATCTGCCTGCCTCTGTCTTCCAAGTGTTGGGATTAAAGGCATATGCCACCACACCCAATTACTCTATTTTATAAGGACTTTCTCCATTCTTTTCATTTTTCTTTCCCAAGCCTATGCTTATTTTTGAACATAGTAGAAACTGCTTAGAAGTTTTTTCCATCTGAATCTGTCTTTACTGTATACCTCTCTCTTTTTCTGACCACATGAGTCTTTAATCTGCTAAGCAATACGGCTAGGATTAAGGCTGTATTTTTGGCAGCTGATTTCCCCACTATTCCTTAGTTTTTTGAGAGTCTAGCTTCAAGGCAGAAGTACTGTCATGATCCACACATACTGCCATAACTCTGTGGTGTTTCCAGGTCCATGGCACCACCAAGACTGGTGTCAGCTGCTTGTTGTAGGAGACCGTTAGTTCATTTCCCAACCACCCAGTAGCTCAGACCTGAAATAATCACACAGAAACTGTATTATTTAAATCACTG
>LOJH01018638.1:0-21648 GCA_001685095.1 Ellobius talpinus
TGGGGGAGGGAGTGGGCATGTCTTGTCTCTTAAAGAGACAGAAAACCATTACACATATTAATCTATATTCCACAACGTGGCATTACCTCCTTGTCTTGAACCTCCTATTTCCCTTCCCTGTCTTGTTGGTGACTCCTGTGTCTCTGCCCTTCTTCCCAGTGTCCTTAGTTTGATTTTCCTGCCTAACCTTATCCTGTCTAGTTACTGGCCAGTCAGTTTCTTTATTAAGCCAACCAGTGTAATTTACACAGTATACAAAAGGATTATTCCACAGCAGTGCTGGGAATTGAACCTGTATACTCTGGAAGGACAGCCATTGCTATTAACCCTGTAACCATTTCTCCAGCCTCCTATATCAGCACACATTGGGAGTGCAAACGGCCTTGGCATGAAGGCCAGAGGACAACCCCAGCTGTGAGCCCTTACCTTTCTCCTTGAGTCACGGGCTCTCGTTTTACCAAAGGCTAGCTGCCCACCAAGCTTCTGGGAGTCCTGTCTCCCATCCTATCGCAGAAACACTGGCTTTAGGTGGGTTCTGGGGATCCAAACTGGGGTTCTCTATCATGCACAACAAATGTCTCACCGACTGAGTCATCTTTCCAACTTTTTTTCCTTTATATTTTAGACAGGGTTTCTCTGTGTAGCCCTGATTGTCCTGGAACTCATTCTGTAGACCAGGCTGACCTTGAACTCTGAGATCTGCCTTTGCCTCCCAGCTGCTGCCTTTATGACCATTTAAATTAACATAACTAGAAAATTTTCCACTTTTGTCTCCTACCAGGGGTCTAGAGTTTTATGTATTCACCATTTCAGTGTGCTGTTTGATTGGTACTATCTTCTTTGATTTAATAATCAAGAACTTATCAATAACCTTTTTCAACGTTTTATCATTGGAGTTCCTTTAATGAATGTCGGAGAGCTCAAGACTTCGTTGACTAGCTAATTTTGAGATGACTTCTTTTACTTCGAGATGGTGTCATTATGCAACCTAGGCTGCTCTTGAATCCAAGTTCTGCTTTAGCCTCCCAGGTGCTGAGATGATTCTCAGCTCTGCACTTTAGTTTAAAAAAGGGCTGGGGTGGGGACCTGGCTATTGAATTGTTCTTCCAAACAGGGTCTTTCACCTGCTGACCTGGAACTAAGTACACCAAACTGACCTTGAACTCAGAGACCTGCCCGTCCAGGGATTGAAGGTGTGCTCCACCTACTGAATTTTGTTAAATACATTTTCAGCCTAAAGTCACAATCTTGAATCTGTTACAATTTACCTTTGTGATAAAATCTGAAATTTTTGATATCAACTCCCATATGCATCCTTGATCTGATTCTACTAAGAGACACATCCAATGCCAGGATGGCTCCTTTGTAGGCCCAGTGCTTAGGCAGGTTTTCTCACACTTTTTATTATTTGGGATGCTTCAGTTCTGATCAGATATGGGAATTGTTACATTAACCTATTTTTAAATAATAAAAGCACTTTAGAAGAGAATAATTTGTAATTCCATTGCTTTAAGTCTCAAAACAACTTTTTATTGTACCATTGGTACCAAACACCATTGTCTCTGGTGTTTGGCAGATCTCTAGCCAAACTTCATATGAATCTCACTCTAGGTGGGGCACTTGCTGCTCCCTTAGGAGAGCTTTGACGTCTGGGACACCACTCACATCTAGCCATTGTACCTAAGCAAGCTCAGGAACTTACTCAGGTGGCAGCTCAATGTATTAAGGGTGGCTATGTGAAAAGGCTGAGACCAGAGTACATATCACCTGGGATCCTCTCTCCCACGTTAGACATTTGAGAGTAGCCATTTTCATCCATTATGGAACAATCAAGCTCACTCCTGAAGTTCCCATACAGGCAATATTTCATTTAAGCCGAGTAGTGGTTTTAAGAGGAACTTTTTTTTTGTTTTAAAGTGTTATACTGTGAGAGCCAAATTACATTTTAAGTTTTAAATGTCTCTGATGTGTAGGCCCCTTGACCAAGGACAGATAGTTTCTGAAATGCTAGAGGCTGTTTATGGAGATAACAAGCCACATGTTTTCACTCCCTAAACAAGTTTGGCCCATCTGTACTGGAGGTGCTTGATCACGTGAGGGCAGGAGGTTCACATGCAGGAAATACTGGAGCTTGTCCAATGTACGCTGGAGGTACATCAGGATGTCTGTATGCTTGCCCTTGATTGGATGACCTGATGGGAAATGTAATGAATTATGGGTTTTCCTTAAGCCAATGCAAACCGTGACTCAGGACCATTTCCCAGGAACCTAGGTATGGACCTGGCCAGAGTCCATCTACCTGGTATTTAATTAAAGCTTCAATTTTGGCTTTAAATTGTGGTGGTGGTCTTATTCTCTTGGGATTAACACATATTCCCAATATTTTGGTACAAATTAAAGGGAAAGCACAGACACACAAATGGTTGGGCAAGATGGCTCAGTTGATAAAAGTGCTTGCTGTCAAGGCTGGAAACTTGAGCTTGATCCCTGGGAACCACAGGGTAGAAGGAGAGACTTCTGGTGTTGGAAGTCCTGTATGTGTTGCTTTTATTGGTTAATGAATAAAGAAGCTGCTTTGGTCCTATAGCAAGGCAGAATAGAGCTGGGGGGGAGAGCTAAGCTGAATGCTGGGAGAAAGTAGGCGGAGTCAGAAAGAAGCTATGTAGCTGGGAACTTTACCAGTAAACCACGACCCTCATGGTAAAATAAAAAAAATGGAAATGGGTTAGTTTAAGACGTGAGAGGTAGCTAGAAATACGCACAGGCTAATAGGCCAAATAGTGGTTTAATTAATACAGATTTCTGTGTGATTATTTTGGGTCTGGGCAGCTGGGAACGAACAGCCTCCGTCAGCAAGCATCTCTTGAAAGTGGGTCCTCTTAAGCTTTATGAGTGTCACAGTACACTTGTGCTCTGACACATAATACTGTAATACAACACATGTATGTCTTGATGCTGGAGTTAGAATCGTGTACTGTTAAAGGTATTTAGAAAGAACATAACAGTAGCAGTGCTTTTAGTTTTTTGAGACAGGGTTCCCAAGTGTAGTCCTGGATGCCCAAAAATTCAGAGATCTGCCTGTCTCTGCCTTCTGAGTGCTGGGATTAAAGATGTGCGTCACTACTGCCTGGTAACTTAAATTGTAACCATTTTGCATGGCTAGGTATTTATTACAATTTATAATGTACACTCGCAGTGTGGTAATTGTTTCAGCCTGTCTTGAGAGTTTTAGACAGTTGCTGGGTATGGTGGTGTGCACTGTACACAGGCCAGAGTGGGACCCTGGATGTCTTACTCTGTTACTTGCCACCTTATTCCATAGAGGCAGGGTCTCTTAGGGAACCTGCAAATAGGCTGCCTCTAGCAAGCCACGGTCCTGCTGCCTTGGTCAGACACCGCAGAGCTGGGAATCAGGGCCTCATGCTTGCGTTTAAACTGTTACCTCAGTCAACCTCCCAGCCCCAAGGCTGTTACTGACAGAATTTTCAGAATCTAAGTAGACAACGGAACCAGGTATAGTGGTATATCCTGTCTCAAAAAACCAAAACAAACAAAACAACAAAAAACCCATTACTATCCCTTGCCACTACCACCCTATTCTGTGTGGCTGATGGGAAGATTAAGCAACTTTTGCAAATTAAGTCTCCAGTGTAATTTCTATGAACATTTTTCTGGGAATTGTTTTTTTCCATGGGGCTCAGGTGCTTATACAAAGAGTGTAGTGAAAGCGGCTGTCCTCAACGATTAGGAAGCAACACAGAAGAATCCCAAATGCTGTACTCAAACACTAGCGCTGGGCTACTTCTTAGACCCTTTGTATACGTGTGTCTGTGTGTGTTGTGTGTGCATGCATGCACACGTGTAAGCCAGACATCCACAACAGACGTCCTCTTCGATAACTCCATACCCTTTTAAAAGGTAGTGTCTCTGTAAACCTTGAACTTACGAGTTAGGCCTCACTATGTAGCTCTGGCTGTCCTGGACCTCACAATGCAGACCAGATTAGACTTGCACTCTGCCTGCCTCTGCTTCCTGAGTACAGCAAATAAGGGACTAAAGGTGCACATGACAGGGGTAGCCGCTCATTTGACTTTGGTAGTAAAGCCCAAAACCATGGTTTTAACAGAAAGGAAAAACAAAACCCATGAACAAAAGACCTGATTTTTGTTGTTTTTGTTTTGTTTTGTTTATTTTTTTGAGACAAGGTTTTACCGTGTAGCTCCGACTGTCCTGGAACTTACTTTATAGACCAGATTGGCCTCAAACTCAGAGATCCAGCTGACTCTGCCTCCTGAGTGCTGGAATTAAAGGCAAGTGCCACCAACTGTCTGTTACCTTACCAGACCACAATATAAAAGGGCAAAGTCCCTTCCCACAGAGAATGTAAGAAGCAATTTAAACAAAACAAAGCCAGTTTGTTTTATTTACAACACTCAGTGCATCTTACACATGACATATTTTTATTCCCCAAATCTTTTGAAAGCAATTCCAATTCCAGTTTGTGCAATGAGTTTACAGGAAAACCTTAAGATAGCCATTAGACACTTTAGAACCTAAATGCTAAATTTTGATATTTCATACTATATTAATAGAGGACTGTTTTCAATTAAGAAAAACTAAACTCTGCAGTTAATTAATACCTTCTGGGAACTTTAACTCAAATACAAACTGGATTAGCCTATGAAATAATACCATTAGATTTGGATAAATTATTCCAACTTCCCCTCCCCAATAAAATACATGCACAAATTAAACATGGTAAATTACATTAATGAAATTTTATTTCAATACTTTCTTTTTGGACTCTCTCAACTGTTTCTCAATTTAGGGTACGGCTGGGGAGAATGCAGTTGGAGAACTCTGATATGGCCACACCCGTGGCAGGGAGGCAGGTGACTTCAGGGGCCCTCACCCCAGCCAGCACAAAACAGCAGCCCTCTTTATTGCCACCCCCTTAATTGCCATTACCTAGGTTTCAGTGTTTTCTGGGTTGATGACAGAAACCAGTTCCTCTGTTCAGTGACAAGAAATCACTGTCCTGCTACATAAAGGTCTATAAAGAGGCAATGAGCAATGAACACTTGAATAGCTGCCTTCTGAAAAACAAAATAGCTTGGCTTTCATAAGCCAGAGAGAAGGAAGGCACAGAGGCCATCTCCACACTGACCCACCCAGGGTACCACTGTGCTTGGTCTACTCCCATGACACACTGCTCCTCACAAGGTCAGTATTGTTGGTACCTGGTGTAGGTGCTGCCTCCTACAGGAAGTAATTGAATTGGGAGAAATAAAGTTTCACGTTTGACCTAGCCCAAAGAATTAAAAGAAAAAGGAACAGTGAGGTAGAGTTGAGAGAGTTCAACTAAACTTCTGAGCACTGACCTTTTGGCACACTCTGAAAGTACAGACTCCCCATCCAAGTCCCCCTGGGACACAATGTGGCAGGCCCCCCTGAGGGAACGTGAAGTTCACAGAGCCACCCGAAGGCTCCAGTCCTGGCGTATCAGCTATTATTTACCCCAATAGTGAAGCAAATAAAAACAATGCTATCCATTTCTGAATTTATTTAAACAAGTCAATTAATTTAGAAATCCCATTCAAACAAAACTTCTGACGACATGTAAACACACTGCCATGTTCCTGAAACAGATGCTAACACCTGAAAAAAAGCTGTTAATTGCTTGTGAGGAAAGCTGTCCATTAATAAGGCCAGTCTTCAGCAGAACTAAACCATTTTATATCTGGTAGCTTTCCCAGCTGAAAATACCATTAAACTACAGTCAAATATAAAGACAATTTTGATGGATAGATCAGTACCATTGGTTATAGCTTTTAATCAGGTTCATTCCCGGCGCCACATGAAAACAAGCCACTCACATCAATAAACCATGGCTTTTTTCTTTATCACGATTCATAAGTGATGTTAATTATGGTCCTTGTCAAACACGTTTGGTAAAGGCTATTTACAATGTACATGGCCAAGCATGCACTATTAACAGTTACAGAGAGGCCTGCCAGTTTCCTAGAGATCACACAGTGCCTGAAAATGGTGACAGATCACATGTCATTTAAACCAACACAGTTTCAAGCAGAAAATGTTCCTTTTTGACCACAATTGCAATAGGTACATGAAAATTCTTAGAAAAACATGAATCCCCTTCAAGAAATTGATGCATATTCTACACACTACAGGTTAAGGCAGTAAAAAAATGTATTCCTGATAACTGGAGGTCTCGACAATGTCAATTAAAGCTGTCTGACTACTTTTCCATTCTCCATCATATGTTCAAAAGTTGTAAATTACTTCATTTTCAAAGTAAAAAAAATTACTAGCAACTAAGAATTGACACTGGAAAAAAACTGCTAGGGAAAGGAAAATATTAAGTTGGATTTTGCCTGAAAGTTTTCAAATCATAAACAAGAGCATTATTTGTTATTTTCAGTCTTAATCATATGGAACAAATAATATAGTTTACCTTTCTTAATTTAAAATATACTGTTACTTTGAATAATTCAAGTAATGTAAGACTATCAAAAATAACTTTTTAAGCCATACAAGTCAATTGCATTTTTCAATGTTTTAATTAAGAACTTTTTAAGAACTGTAAACTAAACCAAGACAGTTTAGTTAACAAATGATAGATGACTTTTTATTTGCACTTGTGATTCTTTTAATACAAATTGCTACAACAAATATGTAAAGATATGGCAGATTACGCATTTGATCAAAGCACTTTGATTTAAGCATAAAACAGATTCAAATGGTCTAAGTTGGTGCATAAGATCCAAGGAGCTGCCTACTGGTTTCTAGGCGGCCTTCTTTCTAATCAGAATCCACTATTCCTCAGCAGCAGATGAGACGGCACAATCTGTTGTAAACAGGGAACTGTTGTAAAACCAGATAATATTCTTCAATTAAGATCATTCTCGTTCAATTGAAAAGATTCTCCCAAGTGTCTTCCAGCACTGTAGTATTATGTATTCTGTTCACCTCTTAATCTCATAAATTAACTTTCCTTTGATTCCATTTTATGGTGGTTGAATTCAGTTTTGTTTTAAAAATTGGTTTAAATTTATATAAAACTCTGTACATGTTCACAAATTATTGCATAAACAGCATAATCTTCAAGACAGTGTTTGTAAACACATGTCCAATTCAGGAAAAAAAAATTCACGTTTCCCGTCTGGCTTTTTTCTTCTTTTTTATTTGTTTTGGAGATTCCCAGTTAGTTTCAGACTTGGCTAAGAGGGGAAAAAAACAAGGGGGGGTGAGGAGAGAAAAATATGAGGATAGCCAGTATGGATCAATATAAACATAACAGCTAATAAGAAATTTTTAAATGTTTAATGTTCAAATTTTATGTTTTAAGTTTTCCAGTCTTGGATATTTTCAAGTTTGCCATTCTCTGTTTCCCTTCTTTTTCAAACCAAGGTTTTAACTGTAACTGCTTATACTCAGCTAGTGTCAGCCCACAGATAACTGTTTCTTCTTTTTCTTACCCTCCCTCCCACCTCTCTTTGAGATGGGGCACTATTGTGTTCTTGACAGCTGGAGAAAATGAGGGAGAGTAACAGGCAGCCTCAGGAACTTGAGCAAAGGAAAAGGGCAAGGAGCCAAGACAGCATCTCCAATCTTCACTGCTCGTGTTATCTTATTAGCACTGGCCCTCACAACTCAATTCTGCGAAGTTTCAAAGAACCACACATTTCCAGAAGGCGGGGCGTGCTCTACTATCTTACCAGAAACCTAAGATCAGAACCTTTACACGCTGTAAGAAAAAATGCAAGACAAACAAAGCACTTACTCTGCGAGGGAGGCACACTGTTTTGCTTAGGATTTGACTTGGGTTTGTCTGTGTCTGGTAACATCGATGGCACTTGGGAAGAGCTCTTGTCAGAGTCACCTTTGGATAAGGTGACAGATGGCTCGGTAGAGACAGCAGGTGGAAGAGTCTTGATAGGCTATTTTGGAATAAAATCATTTCAGAATTTTGTATAAATTTCATATAATATTAAGTATTATAGCAATATCCAGAGACTAGCAGCAAGCAAAATTAAAGTGGTTTCTAGTTAGTTTATAGGTAGCACTGTACCTCATTCCTGCCCTCTAGTGATACAACTAAACAAGGCATCATCTACAACATCTATGAATATATGAATAAGATAAATCTTATTCATATATTCTATGAATAAGATAAATATATACAAGTTAAAATTACCAAAGGCTAATTTTTTTTTGGATGCTTTAAAAAATAACCTCTACCAATTTGGACTACCTGACAGAATGAGTAAGATCATACACTCCCCAGTGGGCTATCCATTTAGTTTGGTGCATTGCTATCTTGCCTACCTACAGATGGGGGGGATGGGGGGATGGGAGGTGGGGCAGCATGGCTTTAATCCCAGCACTCAGGAGGCAGAGGCAGGTGGATCTCTGTGAGTTTGAGACCAGCCTGGCCTACAAAACCAGTTCCAGGACAGCCAAGGCTGCTAAATAGAGAAATCCTGTCTCAAAATAAAAAAATCACAAAAATGAAAAATTAAAATAGCTAATGAATCTCAAATAAAAGAGACTAATTCTACTTCAACTTTTCATGCTTCTGTTTCATTGTAAATAGCATTTTAGAAAAGTTCAATTAATTTCCATCAACTCTGAACTAATTAAAACTGTTAAAAAGACAAAAATAGTGAATTACTTTTATTTATCTATTTAAGTTTTTTTTTTGAGACCCCCAGTGTATGAGTCCAGACTGGCCTATGCTGGCTTTGAACTTAGGGCATCCTTCTTGCTGCTCTGTCCTAATCTCCTCAAGAAGCAGGAATACTGCTAACAGTAGCGCTCGTGCGTTCCACAAGCAGACTGGTAAGGGTCCTAAAGATTCAAACAACCAGTATAGACCTTCAGACTCTTGGGTCTAGTAATGAGATTAGAAGATTAGGGTGGTAACTTGTCACAGCAATATTAAGAATATTAAATGACTCAGGGATGTGAGAGGTGAGTGAATCACTTCACTGGTCAGCTTTACCGTTCCCCAGCACCCAGAACACAAGAACAAGGGAGCTCGTGTTTCTCTTGCTCCTATGCTTCCTGGAGACTCCATGAACAGAAGTGATGTGAGCTCAGAGAGCTGCTAGCATTTTCCCCTTCTATGCAGGTACCGAGCCTACGCTCATGTTGCCCACGTCTCCCTAAAGTTCCTCGTATTCCATCACACCTGCAGCTGCTATGGACTCTCTCTCATCTTTCCTTCTGTTTTCTCACTTTACTTACATTAAGTCATAGACTTTTCATAAAATGACTTCTGAGTATGACTTAGGTAAAACACTAGACCGTCAAACACTCTTGGCTGTAATACTCACTCCTAAACTTTATGTAACCAGAGATCATATTCCTTTACCTCAGAACACTTTGAGGGATTGAAAGGCATCGAATCTGGATGGGAAGCACGACGGGCACTGCCGTGGACAGGACTATTTGTCAGAGGTGGTCCTAACTCCACATTCCGTCAGACAGGGACGCCCTCTGATGCAGGACAGGACTGTTTGTCAGAGGTGGTCCTAACTCCACATTCCGTCAGACAGGGAAGCTCTGTCTTACTGTTGCAGCCTCGTTCCTCAAACATGAACCTCAACAACTTTTGAATGTGTGAATGAGTCAGATAATTCAAATACATCTATTTTATTTAAATTATTTAGATTTATTTTATGTAAGTGTTTTGCCTGCAAGTATGTATGTGTATCACGTGCCTGGCACTCAACTAGCTACATGGTCGTGAGCCACCATGTAGGTGGTACTGGGAACCAAACCCTGGTCTGCAAGAGCAACATGTGCTCCTAACCACGGGGTTAACTCTGCAGCATCCTAGGATATATTTTAGACACCTCGACCAAAACACCCCCCAGAAACAGGATTTCTCTGAGCCCTGACTGTCCTCAAACTTCACCTGTCTCTGCCTCTCAAGTGCTATGATTAAAGGCATACATGACCATGTCCCAGCCCAAGACAACTATTAATAAAACATTTATTTTATTGATGTTATATTAATATAAATGGGGGTCTGCTCAAAGGTTTAGAGGGTTAGTCCTCATGGTACCAAGTACAGCAGTGGAGCAGTAGCCGAGAGCTACATCCTGTTCTACAGGCCAAGAAAGAGACTGGATCTGGCTTGGGCTTTTGAAACCTCAAAACCCACCCCACAGTGACACACTTCTCCAACAAGGCCACAACTACCAATCATTCCAATCCTATCAAAGAGTTCTACTACTTCATAAACTGAAGTATTCAAATCTATGAGCCTACGGGGTGAGGGTGGAGGGTGTTCAAGCCACCACATGCAAGTCACCCAATGAGAAATCAGGTTTTTGTTTCATGTCATTGACTCAAATCTTTCATAAACTAGTCTCTTCTGAGTTTTTATTTCCATAAAAAGCACACGATTAAAAAAATATGTCATTGTCAGGCACATGCCTAAAATTCCAGCACCTGGAATGTGGAGGCAGGAGGACCAGGAATTTATGCCCACTTTGGCTAGACAGTTGAGTTTGAGGTCAGCCAGAGCTATATGGAACCTTATCTCAAACAATAACAAAGTAAAACAAAATGAAAGCAAAACAATTAACAAAACTTCAAAAAATTGTTATCAAATTTTTAAACAAATGTTACATTTTGGGAAACAGAACTGGTCATTTTAAGGTGTGTACTTTGGGTAAATGTTGTTGGTTAAAACATTTTCTCTTGGTCTTCTATCCTTTACATGCCTAGATGTTTAGAAGGAAAAAGCATAGTACAGCAATCCTCTTTAGCATTAGGGGACTGTTTTGAGATTGGCAGTGGGTACAGGAAGCTGTACATTAAGGCCTATGCTCCTGGTTGCCCCCCCACTTTTTTCTTGAGATAGGGGTCTAAAAATGTAGCCTTGGTTGGCTATAAACTCAGAGATTCACCTGCCTCTGCCTCCTGAGTGCTGGTATCAAAGGTGTAGGTCACCATTGCCAGGCTTCCTCTCCACAATCTTTACTGATCTGAAAATCTTTTCACTTAAAGGAGAAGCACATATAGCTTCTCTTTGATCAGTAACAAATCTGTGTGCTTGGTAGCTATTATTATGTAAAATAAAAGGGTTACTGCACATACGCACCAATGTAGTTTAAAAGCCAATCTGATAACATGGATGAGTACCCAGGTGCTGTCCTTACATAGCATGACATTCTACCACACTACTCAGAATGGCATAAACTTGCATAGTACTTCAATAAAATGTTAATTACTATATAATTATTAAGTCAAGAAAACTTTATTATTCTTTAAGAAAATCACCTGACTATTTTTGACGAGTACTTCAGCTGGATCACTAGTGCTCATGGTCTTCAGGGAAAATGCTCTCTCCTGTTTTGGATGGGCTTTGGAGGTATTCACAGGAAGCTCTTCTCCATTGTCCTTTTCTAGTTCTTCTGTGTCCTGCAGAAGAAAGCAGTCTGTGAGATTAAATTTCTTCACTCTTTACCGATTAAAATTCACTTTGTTCCAAAGACATCCTGAGAAAATAAATTCACTTAAAAAAGGTGTCCAAGCCAGGTACGTGAGCTCATGCCTGTAATCCTTACACCTGGAGGTCAAGGCAGAAGGACTGCTCCAAGATCAAGGCCAGCCTGGACGGGAGTGCAATCCTGTCTCAAATCCTGTTCCCTTAAATTACATATACTAACACCCCCCATCCCCAGAATGGGAACCATTCTAATTAAATAATCCAACTCAAAGAGAATAAACTAACATTCAATTTAAAAGGAGCATACAGCAAAGAGGAAACAAGACTTTAAAAACAGAGTTGCACTCAGTGACTTCTTAAAGGAGCAATGTGTTCATTCACATGTACATATCCACATTATAAAGGATATACAGAGAACTCCAATCTGACCATGACATGACACATCCATGTAATTCCAGGGTCAAATCTCTTAATTTCTTTGTCTTTATTTCCTTAACTATAGAAGTTCACCCAGGAAATCTCTAAAGTCCTTGCCTAAGTTTTAATGCTTCCTGTGTTCATTGTTTAGACTTAAAGTTTAACGGATTAATTCTAAATCACATTACATGCTTACATATATATAATAAATATATGCACCAGAATATGAAGTAGGAGCACAACTAAATTGTATTGTCATTTATTTAACAAACACACACATGCATAGAATGTAGATGGTTCCTAGCAGAAACGAACACACGGAATTTACTGCATGTCAATGTCAGACTCTATGACTGTTCTAACAGCTGCCTGAGAGGACGGCAAGAGTTCCCTTCCTGGCAGTGAGAGGGCTCAGTGGGTAAAGGCACTTGCTAGCACGCCCAACAACCTGTGTCTGAACCCAGCACCCACATAGTAGAGACAATCAACTTCCCAGAAGTTGGCCTCTGACCCCACCACATGCTGTGGCACAGGTGCAGGCATACACACTTAAACAAATGTCATTTAAAAAGTTTCTTTCCAATACTGTTTCTTTCTTTCTTTCCTTTCTTTTTAACAGTGTCCATCTGTGTGTTTTCCATCTTTACGTGGTTTTATTTTTTCCCAAATTTCATTTTTAATTGATTTTTATTGAGCTCTACATTTTTCTCTGCTTTCCTCCCTGCCTCTCCCCTCCCTCCCTTTCAACCCTCTCCCAAGGTCCCCATGCTCCCCTCCCAATTTACTCAGGAGATCTTGTCTTTTTCTATTTCCCCCAATATTGCTGTTTCTATGGAATGTGATATTACAGCAACTCCAAATTCTGGTGTGAATTTAAGGTCAGCACGAAGCTGAACCCAAAGTTCATTGATCTGGTGAGACTGGCCAGACAATGAGCTTTAGGGACCTGACATCTCAGACCTCGTCCTTCCCTGCTGAGGCTGGGATTACATGCACACAACACCATGTCCACCTTTTCTGTGGGTTCTGGAGATCCAAACTCAAGTATTATGCTTGTATAGCAGGTACTTTATCAAATGATACACCTCCCAAGTCCTTGCCTATCTTCATGATGAACTAGTCATTTCATTTATAAAGAAATGGTTCTCTAGGAATAGTCAGAGACTAGGGAGGGGGAAGAGTTCAGGTAGGACTCAGGAAAAAGTGATGCTTTCTGGAGATATAGCATCCTTGACCCCACAGAAGCTCAGAGAGCCCACTGATGCAAAGCGACAGGTGGCTGGTGGCAGCCTCCAACTTGGTGGACTACTTCTGAATATGGAAGGTCATGGTAAGTTGGCAGTATGGAGAGAGCCAAAAAGTGGTGATGGCTGGTTTTGGAGACAGGAAACAGATTAAGACATTCCTGGGGGGGTGTTCCCACCTGGAGAGGAGGATTAGAAAGCAGGTAGAGAGGGAAATAGAAATGGACTTCAGTCTGTTTCACCCACGTGCTGGTGAAGCTAAAGGCATATGCACAGAAGCTCTGAGATTTGTTTCTTCATGTGTGACCTTGTGTTGCCTTTCCTGCCTCATCATTCCATAATAAAAGTACATGTGCAATTTGATTTAGTTTTAAAGGTGTAAATCTCTGACATGTTTTTAAGATAATACAATTCTTAAAAAAATTATTTACTTTTTAATATTTTATGTATGAGTGCTCTGCATGTATGCCTGCATGCCAAAAGAGGGCATCAGACCCTATTATAGATGGTTGTGAGCCACCAAAGTGGTTGCTAGGAAGTGAACTCAGAACCTCTGGAAGAGAAGCCAGTGCTCTTAACTGCTGAGCCATCTCTCCAGTCCCAGGGTAATACAAATTTTATTATACTAATATTATGTAGCACTTCCCTAACTTGCCCAACTTTATTTTAAACTCACTGGAGAAGGCAGGAGAGATGGCTGAGCGGCTAGGATCACTTGTTGCTCTAAGAGAACTGGGTTCGATTACCATCATCCACATGGTGGTTCACAACCATCCGTAACTTCAGCTCCAGGGGATCTGATGGCCTCTTCTGACCTCAGTGGATACTAGGATACATGTGGTACACATGCACACATGCAGGCACAACACACATTTTTCCAATGGTTCACACGCTGCCATTTATCTCTACATATTCTTAGTGTCTTCATCACCTTTCCGTACCACCCACAATGGGTGTATCACAACGAACGCTCACTGTTGAGGAACTTTACCTGTGAGAGAGCGTTATCTTCACCTTGCTTCTTCTTTTTCTTTTTCTTCTTTTTAGATTTTCCCGTTGGAAGAACTCCTTCTTTTTCTTTATCATCATCTGAGACCTGATGTTAAAAGCACAATACTGAAGTACACTCCATTGGTTACACTTTTTTGTGTAGAGCACAGGAACACATCAGAATCTATGGCAGTCTGCCACCTGTGCTAAAATCTCTATCACCATTGCCCCCATACTGTGTATTGCTGTCACCTACTGCCTCTCCTCCAGTCCTATCTACCTAGTTTTTCCTCTGAACTTTTTATTTGCTAGTACTTCTCTCTGGGGGAAAAAAAAGTTATGTGTATGATGTTTTGCCTGTCTGTGCACCAGATTGATGTGTTTGGTGCCTAAGGTGTTGGATACCTTGGGGACTGGGATTACAGATGGTTGTGAGCCACCATGTGGGTGTTGGGAATCAAATCTGGTCCTCTGTAAGAGCAGCCAGTAATTTTAACCCTTGAGCCATCACTCCAGTCCCCAACACTAACCTCTTAAGCACTCAATTTTCTGAAATATGGCTTTTAGTTTATGATTTTTTTGGATGAGGATTGAACCCAGGGCATTGCACATGCTAAGCACATGCTCTATTACAGTTATACCCTTAACCTTGATTCCAAAATTTGTAATGAAAATGATCTAAATTCCCAGGAAGTAAATACAGTGACAATTTTCAGGCCTAATGTCCCTAACCATTCTGCTGTTTCTTATATTGTTCAACACCTCCTCCTTCCTGAGACTCATTTGTCTCTGCCTCTGTGGTCTAAACTCCCCCCGCCCCATGTTGACACACGTAACAGTCAGTCCTGCTTGTTCTGGAATTCACTCTATAGACCAGGCTGCCCTTGAACTTACAGAGATCTGCCTGCATCTGCCTTTTGAGAGATGGGATTAAAGGTGTGTGCCACCAATTCCTGGCAGTCCTCAGTCTCTTTAACAAATAATCATCTCTTAATTCCTTATACTTACCCTTTGATCATTAGGGATCGGTTCCTGGGACTTCAGAAGTGAAGATCTTTCTTCATCTACCCAGTTCCCCCACTCCTCTGCTGGTGCATTCCAGTCTGAGCTTGGATCAGCAGAAGACAAACCATCTAAAAGTTAACAATGTGAATTAGTTATCTGTCATTCTGCCAGAAGCTAAAATTCAAACACTAAAAATTCTTTATGTTGAATTAAGCTGTAATTTTAAACTATTCTTCTACCCCCTGGGCATATTTTAAGAGCTAGCAAAAAGTGGAAATGTGATAGCCTTTGTCCAAATGTTGCTAGGCACAAGATTAAGCAAAACTTTTAGATCCGCGAGACACACTTATTAGTTATTAATGTGACTTCCCTTTGTCAGTCTTCTAAATCTGCACTTTTCCCTCTGTCCATCTTTAACCTAGCCTAATGTCTGGTCATATTTTTGTACCCAATTTGATTTCTAGGGCACAGAATTAAGCTTTAATCGTAGTACCAAAATTCTATACCCTCTGGTCACCTTATAACACACTTCCATCTTTATAAACTCTTTAAGATTTAGGCTCTTCAAATTCACCAAATCACGACAAACCTCTTTCTTTCCTTTTCTAATAGTTACTGATGACTCTAAAACTATTTGAGCCGCTTGCAGGGCGTTGGGCAGCCTAATCTCAAAAACAGCTTTACTCTAACTCTGTCTGAATTCCTGTCTTTCACTCCAGAAGCACTGATAATTTACTTAGGAAGCTTCCACTGGTCAATGCACAAGCCTACAATTTTCCATGGCGAAGAGATTGCCAGAGTGGATGCTTCCCTCTCCTCCCTGCAAACCATCCACTCCCACATACACTCTTATAGTATCTGCTTACAGCCAAGTTTTGTTTAAGATGACAGAGGTTACATTTTACTTCCAAATGGTCAGTAAGTCTTCCTTTCCTAGCATTGTTTAACTGAAAGAAGTCCAATAATTTCCCATAATTTCTTTATGCTACTACTACTACTAATAAATACTAAGCTATATATATATTTCACTGCTTCTGGGATTTCTAATCTGTTCCGGTGACCTGTTCCTAGTGTAATGCCAAACATGACTAGGACGTATCTTAGGATCAAGGAGACAAATTTGCCTATTTTATGCTTACTGCTATTTTAGTTTTCCGAGGCTAACTTTTTATTTTACAGGAAAGAAACTCATAGATCTTCATAAAAGTTTTAACACACATTTGAGAAGACCAAACAATGATCTGAGAGAACACTCACAGAAAATAACAAACAATAAACAAAACAAAGAAAAGCCAAAACACAAAACCTTTTGCCCATTATGATCACAAATTTATGTGAGAAAGACACACATCAATAGTAAGTATATCTTCTCACAATTGAAGTTCATCTACTCATGGGGCAGTTCCTTATTAAGCTCTAACCATGCAGCAGAACCACATTAAGTAGGTTTAATAGCTAAAAGCAAGTAAGTGTGCAGAAGCCACTATGCAGCTAATGGTCTAACTATTCAGTGGAGATGCGTAAACCTAAGTAAGAAGAGTGGCAAGCTCTACCAGAGGACTGGGGAAAACAGAACGGTGGGGTTGGGCTAAGTCTCAAGACGACAGAAGACTTAAAAAATAAGCAGAACTTTTAGTCAGGAAAATGAGCAACAAGTGATTACAAGTGTGAAGTATGCTACAGAAAAGGCAATCCTTTCCTGTCTTAAAATTTATTATCACGTATCACAAGCGGATGGGTATGATGATGTTCGGTCAGTATTTCAGAGTACTAATTCAGAGGTTAAGAACATGGGCTGTATTGTGAAACAAATGTCCATTAGTAACCCTTTATCATTTAATGTGATGTAATTGGTCAAAATCCCTCCCCCTTTCATCTTTCTTTTTCAAGACAGGACTTTTCTGTGTATCCTTGGCTCACACTGTAGACTAGGTTGGCCTCGAATTCAGTTGTTTACTTCTGCCTCCAAGTGCTGGGATAAAAGGCATTCACCACCAAATCCGGCTTTTTCTTTTCTTTTCTTTTGAGACATGCACCTACCTGGCTAATTTTCTTAATCTTAAGGAGCTCTATACCAACTTCATGAGGTTCTGACAGGATGATGTAAGAGCAGTAAATGCTCAACAAGGGCAGCTACTGTGTGAACTATCTATGGTGACGTTAAAATCAGTTAAAACTGATGGATTTTGGAGAAATCTCCATGAGATATACTTCTTTTTGTTTTAAATGCTAAGGATCCAACTCAGTGCCTTGCCCATAACAGACAAATGTCCTACAATGACTACATCCCAACTCCAATAATATATAATAGTTGATATAGCTTAAATAGAGTCATTTTTACAAGCACAAACAGATCCAGCAGATGTCTAGAGTCAGCTGCTCATCTTATACCAGCATTTGCTAACGATATTGCTAGAGGATTTCAAATATAAGAGTATCACTGTGAGGAAACGCATTGATGAAAAGTTCTGGAAACTTGTCCATTAGCCATATCTCTAAGACTGTCTGCCAGGAAAGAAACTATCAAGTACAGAGTTTAGACAACTAAATATGCAGCATACTAACACATGCTCATTTCCTTAATGAATAATACTATAGGATATGTGGGGAGGAACAAAAATCTAGTTTAATACTTAGTGAATTCAAGTTTGGGAAACAACTGTACTCTCTGGTTCAATTTCTATAAAAACATTAACAGAAGCATAAATCTGTCCTGACTATATAAAATCCTATGCTATTTTTCTCTCTACTAAATAGAGATTAATTTTTAATTAACTGGGATTGAATCAACTACTTAATGATTTAATAACCCAAATCCAAACATTATTATCCAGAGATTTTTCAATGAATAATGCTTAAGATTCATAGGTTTAATGTGTTAATAAAATATGTAGTTTTTGTCTGTTTTGGTAGTGATGGAATTTGAACATGGCTCTGAGCATGCTAGGCAAGAACTCTACCAATGAGTTATATCCCCTGCCCTAATGAACTTCTTAAACATAGTTTTCTTGAAAATGAAATGTCTTATTTATTAAACAGAGCAATTTCCCCACCCCCAAATTTTTACATGAGTCTGCCAATGCCTTTTAATACAGAGCTGTATTAAAATATACATGTATGTATACACACATATGATATATTATATGGGTAAGGAATTTATTTTTTCATTTAATCTGCTCGTGAAATAATGTTTTAGGTTCAAAAAAGAACTGCTAGATTCAATCTGGAGATCAGCTATCTTTTTTGAGACAGGGTTTCTTTTTCTGTGTAGCCCTGGCTGTCCTGGAACTCACTTTGTAGACCAGACTGGCTTCAAACTTACAGAGATCTGCCTGCCTCTATGCCTATCTGGCAAGGGATCAGCTATCAGCTATTTCTATCAGAAAACTTCTGTAAACAGTAGGTTATTCTCCATACAATCCTCCACTGAGTAGCCTTTTTCTCACTTGGCTCCCTCTTGCCACCAAGTTAATTTGCTCCATTGCTGTTGCTGCTGGTCCTTTAGATCACAGCAGATCCCAGGTTTCTAAACTTTTACTATGGATTAGAGACCAGTGGCTCTCCAGGAACATTCCAAGCAGCAGATTGGGACCACTGAAGCACGCTGCCTTATGGACTGAGTAATGACTAGGTGTTGCCCCACAATGATAGACAGTTATTAAGAGATTGTTGATTTTAATTTGTGACAAACTGATATTAGAAGCAAGCACAATACACCATACAATGCATTCTATAAATTCAGGAGTGATAATTAAATTCAACGAATACAACCCTCCCCCCAAAAAAAACAAATAAAAAATCCAAACCAAAACCACATTAAAGATGATACACACATATATATACACAAAAACAAAATTCAGACAAAATGAAAAATCAATTTTGGATATAGAAGGCTGTCAATATGGCACAGCAAACTTGAAGATGTGTTCTTGATTTTATATATATAAAATATATATTATACATATAAAATATATATTTTATATATTTTATTATATATAATATATAAACATATATAAAATATATAAACATATAATATATATAAAATATATATAAACATATAATACATATACAGAATTTCTCTTACAATAGAGTCTCAAGTAGTTCAGGTTATCCTTGAACTTGACACTCCAGGTAGTCAAGAAAGATCTTGAATTCCTGATCCTCCTGCTTCTTTGTGTGCTTCATCCCAAATACTGGGATTATACTTATTGACCCCCACATGTAGTAGGTGTGTAATGAGTGAAACCCACATATTACATGCATATAAATAATACAAATGCATATAAATGTTTTATTCTGCTTTTTGAGACAGGGTTTCTCTAAGTAGTACTGGCTGTCCTGGACTCACTTTATAGACCAGGCTGGCCTCAAACTTAAACAGATCCATCTGCCTCTGCCTCACGAGTGCTGGCAGAAAAAAAAAGTGTGCGACACCATTTTTTTCTATAGTTTAATTTTATGTAATGTGTGTTTACCTGCATCGTGTATACCATGTGTGCCATGTCCATTAAGGCCAGAAAAGGGTATCAGATCCCTTGGAACTGGAGTAACAGACAGTTGTGAGCAATCATGTGGGTGCTGGAACTGAATCCCTGAGCCATCTCTCTAGACCCACCAGGACCAAACCCATAAGATTAACACTTATCTATTTATTCATTTGTGTGTGTACGTGTGTGTGTACGTATGTAGAAATGAAATGAACCAGTTCTCTGCCATCATGTGGGTTTTAGGGATCAAACTCAGGTTGTAAGCATTGGAGGCAAGTGCCCTTACCCTCTAAAACATCTTGTCAAACACACCTGGCTTTAAAGATCTAAAATCTTTAAACACACTCTTACATGTAATCTTCCTTTTTTAAGCAGCCAACGATAGTTTTCGTATTAGAAAACCAGCGTACAGGTAAGGTAAAATGTCTAGCAGGACAGCCTGTAGCTGCTGGCTCAGTGGTCTTTACTCTCAGCAGCTCAGATTCCTTACTGCTGCTTTTCTAGTTCTGCAATGAAGATATGATTATTTTTCTTAAAAGCAGCATAGACAATTTCTCTTTAAAACCCATTCTTTTGCATCTGTATACAACTTGATACATTATAACTTATAGAGTTTTCCCAAACGATTCAAAGTAGACAGACAGATTCTGTTCTGTTTTACAGTTCAATATAGATTCCAAAACAAATGATAAAGCTCAAAACATGAAATACTGAATTTTAGACCCATGATTAAAACTAAATTTTCCAAACAAGCATCCTTAGCTGGACATGGTGGTACACACCTGTAACCTGAGAGCTCTAAGGCTGAGAGTTTAAAGTCAGCCAGGCTACAAAGTGAGACCATGTCTGAAAAAGACACCAATACAACAAAGAACAAAATAAACAGTCTTCCCTCTCACGTTAATCTTCAGACACGGGCCTCTTCATCTTTCTAACCTAATATCCCTAAATGTGTAAGGACTCTGTTTCAGCCACTGTGTTACAAAGCTCACCTCCATGATTACTACTGTCATTGTGACTGTACACCCAGGAGTTAAAGAGAACAGGGGGACCAAGAATAGCAAGGCCTGACCCCATCCTTTAACTAGCTGTTTGTGTGGTCTGCAGAAAGTGACTTTTTTTGCTTCACTTTCTTTATCTAAAAAGTGTGGGGGAAAATAGTATCTGCTTAATACAACTGTTTTAAGTATTAAGTGAGGTGATAATGAGCAGAAACCTGAGACCAGTCCCGGGCAGAGAGTCTTTTATCATCATTACACTAAACACTCTGTAAAGAACTGCAATACTGGGATGATGGTGCATGCCTTTAATCCCAGCACTTGGGAAGCATAGTAGGTGGATCACTATGATTTCTAGGCTAGCCAGGGTTATTCTGTGAGAATCCCGACCCCTCAACAAAGAAAAAAAAAGTATTACACATTCAAGAGTAATCAAGTTTCTCTTTCAGGACGTTTCAACACAAAAAATTAAAATAAGGTTAAAGTAAAAAAAATTCAGAAGATAATTTTAAAAATTAATTAAAAAACTTTTACACAAGAACATGAAATCTATACTTTTCTAAAAGACCAAAATGATGGAATATATACAAGGTAGGAAAGAATGCAGCAAAAAGAAAATTTAGAGGAAAGAATAAATTCTGAAAATTGGACTTATGGGGGGCTTAGAAGTTGGTAATTTAAAATGAAGATGGTGAGCTTTTCAATATGAAGACCATACTATTTTTCCCTTTCTTACTTTATTTTTGAGACAGAGTCTTGTATATAGCCTTGTCTGGCTGAAACTCCCACCTACACAGACCAGACTGGGCCTTGCCTCTGCCTCCTGGCAGAATTGCTCGTTCCATAATGCCAAGCTTGCTTTATCTTTCTTTTAAATTTATTATTATTTTAATTTTTGGTTTTTCGAGACAGGGTTTCTCTGTGTAACTTTGGAGCCTGTCTTGGAACTCACGCTGTAGACCAGGTTGGCCTTGAACTCAAAGATCCACCTGCCTCTGCCTCCCAAGTGCTGGGATTAAAGG
>LOJH01018638.1:21697-32260 GCA_001685095.1 Ellobius talpinus
CACTGCCCAGCTTTTTTCTTGTTTTCAAGGCAGGGTTTCTCTGTGCAGCCCTGGCTGGTCTCAATTCAGAGATCCATCTGTCTCTGCCTCTTGAATTCTGGGATTAAAAGCATGTGCAGCCACCACCACTGAGATGATTCTCTTTTAAACGTATGTTTTCATTGGAAATTGGGCCGTGAAAGTGGTTGTCTACTAGAACAAAAATGTGCACACAGATAACTCAAAGCCACTGCTAGAGTCCATTCCTTCTTTTATAATAAAACCAGAGAAATAGAATTATTCATTTAAAACAGAAAAATTTAAAAATTAGTCCTACAGAACAAATATAAGAAAGACTGCCTTAGTCATAATGGAAAATTAGATTTAATCCCATAGGTATCCAGAATCAAATTCCAAGTAGTATAGCTAGTGTCAGATTATATTACTATGACCTTGAAAGGGTAGAAAGTAGGATTAAAATTAAGACATAAAGCATGAATTCAGGGTGTTACAAAGAAAATTCTGCAGAAAGTAACTGAAAAAAATTTAAAAGGACATACTTAACCCAGACCATTCATCATCGATATAGGGTTGATTACGGCTAACATCCCACTGATAATCAGAAGTGGTAGACTGAGAAACTGGCTCAGCAGTAGACCCTTAAATGAAAAATGAATGCAATAAAATTAAAAATGGGTTTTCCTAAGGATGTTTCATAACAACAGATCTATACTTTGCACATGGACTTTATTTCTCCTAAAAGGAAAATTTTAGACATAGCAAAAGTGTTAACTTAAAAGGAAAAGTAAAATTGAGGGCAATTTTAAATTAGGTATGATAATAATTAGATCTAATTCAACACCACCACTCATACAACCAGAGTCTAATTTTTGTTGTCTGCAAATGTTAAAATGTTGAAAAAAAGCTCCATTTTTCTTAAAGGTAAACAGTAAAACACAAAATTGTGATGCTAGCTAGGTGCTTCAACGTATGCACATATCCTGAGAACTCAGAAAAACGATTAGAAAATGTTTGAGTTAGCTCAACTTTTAGACCATAGAAAGTTAAAGAAACAAACTTAATCAGAAAGGTGAGACAGAAAAGTCAGAGACAAGAGTTGTCCCAACCTCAGAGAGTTATGGTCAGGTACATTAGAGGGAGAGTGAGAAGGAAAGTGGGGGAAGGTAGGGCATCACAAGGTCTCTTAGGAACCTGATAAAAGCAGCGTTGGCCCAGTACCAATGCCCAGAACTTGATGTAAAAAAAATATGAATATATTTTGGGGCATAACAGTCCATGCAAGTAAGGTCAAAACCCATTGCTCTATGGCTATAAATTAATTGAAAATGCAAATGAAAGCATTCTATCAGGTGCACAGAGACACATACACAAAAGACCTTTTGTATCAGAATTTCACACATATAACAGTCCTTAGGCGACTCTTATTCTCACTTTGGATTCAGAGCTCCTTACTGATAGGAAAAAATGGTTAGGAAGCACAGGGCCCTGGTTAGTGTAAATAAAACTAATGATCCCTTTCCCCCTCAGTCTTCACTAATTTATGCATTTCTACTTGCTTACAGATGAGCTTGCTAGCATTTCACTAATTAATGTCTTATTATATACCCAAAATAGTAATATCTTCTAATGTAAAATTTAGTAGACTACTCAACAAATGTGATACCATTTAGCATATTAGGCACTCAGCTGCATAAATATAAACTTATCTTCAGTAGCCCCTACTGCTTTCTCAAAATCTATGTATGTATGTTGTATATTTATCAATTGAAGGAAGCAATTAACTTGCACTCCTGAAAATGAAATGTGGTTGATGAGACCATGAGTTAACAAACTACCTTGTAGGCCAAGTCCAACCACTGATTTTGACTGGTTCATGAACTAAGAAGAACTTCATATATATTTGTTTTTTTCTCCTTGAGACAGAATTCCTCAGTATAACAACCCTCTCTGTTCTGGAATTTGCTCTGCAGACCAGCTGGCCTCAAACCCACAGAGATTTGCCTGCCTCTGCCTTCCAAGCCCTGGTGTGTGCCACCACATCTGGTCAGAATTTCTTATTTTTACTTGGTTGAAAAAAAATCAAATGACTAGTGTTTTGAAGTCAGAAACACTCATTTGCCTATGTATTATCTCTGGTTGCTTTCTTGCTATCATGGCACAGTTGAGTTGATAGCTGTAACAGAGAGGGTATGGCCTATAAAACCTAAACCACTTACTATTAGCTTTTACAAGAGTCTGCTGTCCCCCATTCTAGACTAGTGTTCCAGACACCATGAAATAACATCATTAGTAAATGAAGTTCATGGAACCTATGTGAATCACGTACTGTAAATGAAAGGTGCCCCCCACTTATGTAATATTTGTTTAACATATATAGCTTCTGCTGATTAATAAAAGACCTATCCATTTAAATGATGCTGGATTGACAGTACCACTAATAGTGTATACTCTGAATCAACAGGTCCTAAAACATTATTGAGTATGTGTGTTCATATTATCTGAAAGGCTCACTTAAAAACTCCTAAGAGAAACAAATGAATAGAAATATGGCAGATTCGACCAGAAGTTTGGTACACTAGTAACAAGAACATGGTCCTAGCCAAGTGGTTCTCAACCTGTGAGTTATGACTCTGGGGGCTGTGTGTCAAATGACCCTTTCCAGGGGTCACCTAAGACCATTGGAAAACAGACTGTTTATATTACGATTGATAAAATTACAGTTACAAAGTAGCAACGAAAATAATTTTATGGTCAGGGGTCACCACAACATGAGAAATTGTATTAAAGGGTTGCAGCATTAGGAAGGTTGAGAACCACTATTCTAACCTAAAGGAGAAGGCCTTCTAGTAATATTTAGGCTAATAAATTGCCAGTGGTAGATCGAAGTCACTGGGAAATAAGGACTTTGGTGTCCCCTACAACGTCAAGACCTTTGCTATTTCATATATGAATTATGTTGATAGCAATAACAAGTGCTAAAAGTAAACAGGAATGTTTGTTAACTAGATGAAAGACTATTTTCACATACCAGAGACAGCAGAGTTAAGTGTGAGAGGTGCAAAAGAAGCAGAGTTCTGTGAAGAGGCACTCATCCCCCTAGCCACACTAGACCAAGCAGCTGGCAAAATAAAGAACGTCACTTGCAACCTTCAATTTGCAACAAAACTTGAAAGATGTACAGATTTAAAACTATGATAGCAATATTTAGAGATTATTTTAAAAATGAGAACCAATAATATAGCAACAGCTATTATTTACTGAGTGTCTACTATGTAGGTGGGTTCCCTATATAATGAGTTCTAATCCTTCCATCAACTCTGCTAGGCTGTTTTAGAGCTAGCAAATCATTCGCTAATACTTAGAAAACTACTTAGCTTTAACTAGAATTTAAAGTCAGTTTCCAAGCCTACTCTTTCCACTTTATAAACTGTGTCATTAACTATCATAATTTAAGCAACTATTTTAGAGGCACCAAACTTGGTAGCTGACATACATTACAATCTTGACAATTACTTAAATACGAGGTATATTTGGGTTACATAAATAAATGCCTACAAACTCCTAATAGGTCTGTCTGAACTAGTCTATCCTTATTCTATTTTGTCATGCTACTTTTTTTAATTATTATTTTCAAGATATAATAGGTCAATATACTGTGGCCCTATGAGGTGTCTTAGTTTAAGTACATGGCCACACAATGACAAATCACCTAACATGCATTTTTAAGGTACCCTGTCACTAGACATGACTATATTCTAAGGAGCACATACACACCTCCTCATGCACAATCAGTCATACCTGTCTTTCCTCAACAATCCATTGCAAACTTAATACATTTTTTTTTCCAATTTCAAAAGAATCTTGAATCCAGCTAGTGAAGGCCATCCATCTAACTGGCTGCTTTATCTGTAACAACACTAGGCAAACACCACCTAATCTATGTTCTAATAGTGAAACTACATAGCTCTGTAAGTATACTAGAAATATATCCCAACATTGTTCCATAAAACCTGATCTTCTATAATGAGACGGCACTTTCTCTGTTGAAAATGATGGTATGGATTTAGGGACCACCTTTGTAAACAGACTTTGGTGTTTCCACAGTTTCTGGACCTCACAGTGAGGAGAGAAGAGCAGACTTGGAACAACATTATTAGTGAATGAGTTGGAGTTTGCTTCCTGAGGGCATTAGTTTTTGAAAAGGACTGGAAAGCTAAGAGTAAGAGAAGAGGTTACGTTTTTTTTCTTGCAAACTAACTTTCTAGTATTCAGTATTCCTCATATTAAGCTAAGTTATCAAAAATACCATAAATAAAATAGAAAAATAACTATATGTCCAAGCAGGGCACAGAGGCTCACAACTGTATTTCCAACACTTAAAGGGCACAGACAGGAGAACTGTCCATGAGTTCCAGGACAGACTTGTCTGACAAAGCCAAAACCAAACCCCCAACAGGAGAGAAAAAAAATTAATTTACTATATGAGAAATTACAATTCAATTTAAAAAGTCAACAAAAGAGCATAAAGCCATTGGACAAATGCCAAAGAACATGAATAGATAACCAGAAAAAAACCCCAGAAATGATCAATTAATTCACAAAAAAATTTCCAATTGCATTAGTGATTTAAAAGTCAACTAAATAATTCATGTATTTTTTGCTTATCAAATCAGAAAAGACTAAAAAAAGCCCAATTTGATAAGTAAAAAAAATGATCAATAGGCATTTACACTGAGGATGAAGATATCAGAGTAACTGACAGTATGAACACATTTATGTTCTCTTTAACCCAAGTCATTCCCAAGAATCTATCCTAAAGAAATTCACTAAATGTAACATTACCTAAAATAGTTTTTAAAAAAGTCAGTTTCCAGTAATACAGAAATAGCTAAGTAAACTATGCTATATTTAAATAATGTAGCACATAGACAATAAGAAGACATGCTCATAACAGCAAGTAAAATTTTCCTTACAAATTTGGGGATGGGAAAAGGAACATAAAAATGCACATCCAATTCAGTTTATGTTAAAACCAAAAACCATACATAGAGAAAAAAGCCCATAAATACAAAGACTAATTACAGCTGCCACTGGGTGGTGTGATGACATGTTTCCCTTTACCTATTTGCTGTTTTTCATATTTAATAATGATTTCTTTTCCTATAACATATAAGCACATATTGCTTAAAATGCAATGGCTCTCAATAGGGGAACTACTAATTTTTGCCATGAAAATCCATGGAAAAGATAATTCTAATAGGCATTTTTATAGACTATAAAAAGGATGCTATAAACTTGCCTAGTATTTTATTTACTCTTTTTATTTACACCCAATAAAACTACTAAAATCTATCATGTCTACTCACATATTACATTTATGAATTACTAAGAATATATAATTTACATCAGCCATACTGAGGAACAAATGCGACAGAAAACGTAAAAACAGTATATAGAGTAAATGATGTTATCTGTGTTAGTTTCCACTTGCTCTATTCTATGCATAGAGTCTGAGATAACTTAATTATCACTATTACTTTTTCTTCTTCCTTTTTGGAGGGACGACAGGATCTCACATAACCCAGGATATACTCTAACTCATTATGCAGCTCAAGATGACCTCCTGATCCTTCAGCATCCAACTTCCAAGTCCTGTGACTGCAGGCACGCACTACCATGCCTAGTTTAGGACTATTTCTATCGATGGTCTGCTTTCCATCACCAATCCTGAAAAATCCAAGATGTATCAGATTTACCAATTTTAAATTAACTTTTTTCCCCTAGGAGTTCTTACCAATGCCAGAAAATATCGAACGATCACTCCAGTTCCTTCCCCAGTCTTTCCCATTGGCATTAGCATCAGCAGGGTCTTGAGTCCAAGCAGACGGCTCTGTTTTTCTCTTGCCTGCAGAAGCAGGTGGAACAGAGTTCCACTTCTCCTCCCCTGCACTCATCTGTGAGGAGACTTTCACAGACTTTTCATTCCAGCCTCCTCCATTGACAGTAAGATTTTCATTCAATCCCGAAGAAACTTAAAGAAAAGAAAGTAAAGATTAAAACCAGATACATGATTTCTTGTTAAAAAAAAACAAACAACTCCCCCCAAAAAAACTGGGGCACTTTCAAGTTTCTATGATAACTTGGCTTATGCTTTGTCCCCTCTCTCCCTTCTCATTGTCCTTTAAGTAGCTTGAGTATGAAAAAAGTAAACTAAACAGTTCTCACATGGTTACCACAGATCCCTTTTAAAGTTTGTTTCTGAGATAGAATCTCACTATGTAGCTCCTACTAGTCTCATGGTTCTCCTACCTCTGTTTCTATAGTGCTGGGATTACAAGCATGCACCACAACACCTAACTTCTTAAAAGTCGACAGAAGATTAAAATGTAACATGCATACTAGTGATGTTCTCAATGGTAAACTGACAAACTGAAAATATGTATTCTAGTATATTCTGAATACTCACCCACTAAGAAATGATTTCTTAGTTAGATATTCTTTCCTTAAATACACCTTTGCATATTATATTACATGTAATGACAGCATGTCAGAATCAACTAAGAAATTTAAACAGACTCTATGGACCAGCCCAGACCAACTAAAGTGAGGACTCTGAGGACAAGCCTGTGTGTGGTATGCTTTAGCTTCCTAGATGTGCAACCAGGATTGAGATGCTTGGACATTAAGGAAGTATTAAGAACAAGCCTAAGATGAGAAGGTGCTTTTCTTTCTGCTTTAGGTCGCCATAATGTTTTGCTTGCTTCAGCGATGAGAAATGAGTGAATTAGGTTATTTTTGTTTGTTAAGCACCCAATAACTTTAAACTATATTCATTTATCACAAAATATTTGATACCATCAAGGAAGCAGTTAAAATTTATAAAGAGCTACATTTTCTTAAGATACAGAGTAAAGTCTTTTTATCCCAAATATGCGCATATTATAATCATGTCCAACAAAGATCCTTCTGTATTGGTTTAAATGATACAAGCAAGAAACAAAATTGCACATAAATTGTTACTGAATGTTTTTATATACAGGAAGGGAAGGAGCTGGAACATATCAAAACCAGAGTGTGAGTGAGTGTCCTTTTCCATTTTTAAAATCTCTAGGCTATGATTAATTAAAAATTAACTTTAACCCATTTTCTTTCCTTCAACATCATTCATGTAAGGAAAGAGAATGTATGCAAGTTTCTATTTTTATGGGCCTTCAGTTTAAGTTACATGTAATTTCTCTCACCCTGAAGTGCAGAATCTCCTTTTCCCGATTTAAAGTTGCTAACTTGAACATTTAGATGAGAATCACCTGGGTTGAAATAGAAATAAGATTTATTTCCACTATGCACATTAAATCAGGAAGAACACACAATTGTTATCTATAATAAACTGCTCCTTCAAGTGCCAGTTTTGACATTAAAGAGTGATTTTGCAATGTATTTCACATATCCACAGGGAACTGAGTGTCTAGTTATCACATTTTTAGTCAATTAAAATGTCGAGTCCTGGAAAACTGCCTAATTATAAATTATTATAAGCACTGCCTGTTATTCTGCAATGCTTCTAAATTCTGAAGGTTCTTTCAGGTAGGAACTGGAGAATTGAGCTCTGAAATTGGAATCAACTTTGCCTCATCTCAACATGAGCTGCCTTTTCAATAATCCCAGAAGCAAGCACATCAATTTAAGAGCATTGCCAGATTTGGGATTATAACAGGAAATACGGCAAAAAATGAGAATTACATGTTCTAACATAAAAATTCCAATCTCTGGCACAAAATAAGCATAATTATCACAATATAACAAAACCAAACCAAACTAACTCAAAACACCTATGAAACAAGAGGTGCAAGCAAGGCAGGCATGCCCAAATCAGAAAAAAAAAGGGTCACCAACAAAAATACTAAAACTATTGATACTATATGATAGCAGAATGGATAAGGAGAACTCATTGCTGTACCATGGCAGTAAATTTCAGTAAGCTAGCAAACAAAGAGCAAACATAAAAACAGCAAGGTTAAGAAGGTGATCTGCTAACAACCCAGAGATGGAAAACAGGGAGGTCACTAACAGAAGACAAAGGAAATAAACCAATGCTTTGCATCAAGTTGAGCAGCATCACTTTGCAAACCGTTGTCTTTAGGGTAAAATGTTAGCAATGCAAAGTGCTACCTTAAGGTAGTTATCAATGTTGGATAGTTTGCACAGCTGAGTTCTTGGTAGGAAGGATACTGGCTCCATTATCTTTGAAGTTCTGGTCTAGCTTTATAAATACTCAGAAAATTGACAAAACAAGAACCAAACCAAAACCAAAACAACAAAACTGGGGTGGAGAGACAGAACCTGCACTAACCACAAAATGCTTGTTTCATGTTGGAATGAAAGTGCCCAACATGCAGAATGGTGATAAATATTCCATTTAATCAATGTCTTATTCACAGTAAGAAATGGAGATGTAAGAGGACTGGGCAAAGCAACATACACGAGGGAAAGAAGCAACAACATTTTCTAATGTGACTCAAGGCAGAAAGGCAAATTTTAATTTAATAAGCCATTCATTAGGCAATATTAATAACACTGCTGTTATGCGGTAAACCAGGATGTGGTTCACAATACTCTCATGAAGAAGGGTATATCAGCACAATGATGTTAGCAGATCAAAATAGATTGTGACATAATATTTTGTACATCTGACTTAAAGGAGTTTGATTTGATGTACCACTCTTATGTTCCACTAATATACCTTTATTCTTCTTGGAACCAACAGGAAATGATGCAGTTGTAAGTTGCTCGGTGGTAACTGTGATGGTATTTTCTATCCCAGGGATAGTTGAATCCAATGAACCAGAATCAGTCAGCACTTTATCACGTTTACGCTGTTGTCGTTTCTCTCTGTGACTAATTTTAGTTTCCCAGGCTCCTGACATAGCCCGAGAAAAAAAATGTTATTCAGTAAGGGGAAAACAAAAAAGTTGTAGATTTGAGGGGAAAAAATATGGGATGGGGCAGATATAATAAATTTAGATAATTAAGCTAAAAACCAAGAGTGCTGATTATATTAATTTGCTCTAAGAATTTATTCTAATCTCATGTTATTTTAGGCAAAAAAACTATTTTTATTCTAGTTTTGTTTTTTAACAAAAATTTTGCTTATGGTTTAGGAAAAGTGACAGAAAAGAATTGTCTCTTATCTTTTTATCCTGTTGGGTAGAAGGAGAGTGTTATATCTGCTACTAATACATGAGTTTAGGGTATGATAATAAATGGCTTATTCAAGAATTTTGCACACAGCCTTTTTGGAATGGTAAATTTAAGAAAAATGGGAAACTCCAAACCATATTTTTAGGAAACAAAGACAAGATGAATGGCCTCTCAATTGCTCAGAATATTGAGCAAACATAAATTTAAAGAATAAGCACCACTGGATGCTTAAATGATTTAGATAACCAAAGTGTTTCTTAACAACATCACAAATCTTTATGTTAAAATTTATGGAAATTAAAAAGAGCTACATACAAGATTAACTGAAACAAATGCAGCTTGTATACCACACACCTCAGTTAAAAAAAATTAAATATTTTCTATAGGCCTTTCCCTTGCTCAAATACCTTCATCAACTTCCTTTCCATCATGGCGTGAACTGTTTTGCACTGCTTTTGCATCTGACTTTGATTTCTTCTTATTTTTCTTTGACTGAAATAGTAAAATAGAATGTTACTTATTTTCCTATGTTTTTGAAAAGGTAGGAGCCAGTAAAATACATAATGAAATGTATGATACTGACAAGTAAAAAATTTAAGTTTGATTTAAACTTAGCATATTATGTGGCAATAAGAGGTTATCATTTGAGTGGTTACTTTGTGCTAATTACAGTAATTTTCTTTATTCTTTAAAAATACATTTTTAGAGATGAGAAAATGGAGGTATAAATAGTAATTAAACATTATACAGGCTCTACTGGGTCACATTAAATTAGTAAATGAAGTTAAAATTCAAGGTCTGCTTGGTTCCAAAACCACATTATGCTCTTACAAATAATGTGTCCTATATTATAGTATATAATAAAGTATTGTAATATGCTGCTCTAGGGGCAATAAAATTAAAACCCACTGCCATTTTCCATAGAGAAATTATATACCAAATAATGGTTTGATTAGTATATTGCTGATAAACCCTATGTACAACAAACTGATATATCAATTGTATAAAGCAGAATATTTGGTCAGTTTCAAAGCAATGAGGAAAAAATATTTCAGACTGTATGTTTACCAATTCAATAAAGATAAAAATACCAATGTAAGATACAAATTCTGGAACAGCCTTCTAATTCCCGTCCTGCTAATTTTATATTATCCTTTCAAAAGCTTCCCCAAAACTGCACATGGTTTCTGTATTTAGATAGGTATCTCCAGAAAAGAAACAAATTAATAACAATATTGTAGGGTTTTGGTGCTTTGTTTTATTGAAGTAAGTTCTCCTTTAACCTGGGCTGACCTTGTTGGTTCCCGGCCGCTCAGCCCCGAAATAATCACACAGAAACCATATTATTTAAATCATTGCTTGGCC
>LOJH01018639.1:6884-19594 GCA_001685095.1 Ellobius talpinus
GGTAACCCAGACCCAAAAAGATGAATATGGTATCTACTCACTCATAAGTGGATAATAGCTCTACACAAAGGACATTGAGCCTATAGTACATGATCCTAGAGAAAAGCTAAGTAATTAGGTGAACCCTAAGAGAAACATATGTAGATCTACCTGGAAAGTTGAGATAGACAAGATCACCTGACTAAATTGGGATCATGGGGGTGAGGGGAGAAGGGAGGGTAGAAAAGAAAGAGGAGGGGAGTAGGGGTCAGGTGAAGAGAACTTGAGGGAATGGGATAGTTGAGAAGGAGGAAGGACAGATATGAAAGAAAGCAATGAGATATCTTGATTGAGGGAGCAATTATGGGGTTGGCAAGAAACCAGGCTTTAGAGAAATTCCCAGGAATCCACAAAGATGACCCAAGCTAAGACCCTAAACAATAGAGGAGAGGGGGCCAGATCTTGATTTGCCCTGTAGTCAGACTGATAAATATCTTAAATATCACCATAGAACCTTCATCCAGGATCTGATGGAAACAGAGGCAGAGACCTGCATCAGAGCCATAGACTGTGCTCCCAAAGTCCAGTTGAAGAGTGAGAGGAATGAGAATATGAGCAAAGAGGTCTAAACCATGATGGATTCACCCACTGAAACAGTCTACTTGAGCTAATGAGAGTTTACCAACTCCAGCCAGTCTAGGAAGGAACAAGCATAGGACTAAACTAATCCCTCTGAATGTTGTTGACAGTTGCATGGTTGGGGAAGACTGAGGGTCTACTGGAAGTGGCACCAGGATTTATGCCTACTGCTTGTACTGGATTTTTGGGAAATACCTTTCTCATCCTATATATAATAGGGAGGGCCTTGGACCTTCCCCAAAGCAATGTACCTTACCCTCTCAGAGGATTGAATGGGGATGGAGTGTGGGGGTATGTGGAGGGAATGGGAAAAGGGAATGTAGTGGGAACTTGGATAGGTATGTATAATGAAAAAGAAAAGATAGTTTGTTTTCTTAAAAAAATAGAAAAGAAATAAAAACTTGGGGTAAGTAGGCAACCAATGCCTGGTCTAACTTGAGGTCTGTGCACTGAGAGCAAGACCACTTCTGGCATTGCCTAGATGGACAGGAGCCAGAGGTAGGACAGTCCAGAGACCCAGGATAAAACCAAACATAACAATAAAAAGTGAATGAAATGATACCTAATGATATGGTGCTATACTCATAAATCATATCCTAACTTAATTGTCATTCAGGTGTGTCATTTGGAGATGTTGGCAGCATATGCAGAGACCCACAGCCAAATACTAGGTGAAGTCAGGTGAACCGTACAGAAGAGGGTGAAGAATGATTGTAGGAGCCAGCAGTGTTAAGGACATCACAAGAAAATAGCCCACAGAACCCTCCCCAAAAAATGGACTATGGATATTTTCCTTTTTTAAAAAAAAGAGGTGGAAGTGGTGTGGGAGAATTGTTTGTATTCTGTCAATCATGTTTTAAATAAACTCTGATTGGCCAGGCAGSAAGTACAGGTGGGAAAACCAGAYAGGAAGTAGAAATGATRCAATGAGAACAGGAGAATTCTGGGAAGGAGGAAGTTGATTCCTCCCAGTCCTGCACAGACCAACAAGGAAGCAGGATGTGACCTGCCAGCTGAAAAATGTGCCTAGTCATATGGCAAAAATAGATCAGAATAATGGATTAATATAAGCTATTAGAGCTAATATGTAGCCTGAGCTAATGGGCCAATCAGCTTTATAACTTAAAAAAATAAGAAAATAACCCACAGAATCAAATAAGCAAGTCTCATCAGGGCCTACAGAGAGTGAAACAACAAACATGGAACCTGCATGGGTCTGAGCTAAGCTCTCTACATATGTGTTATGGTTGTGTAGTTTAATATTATTGTGGGACTCCTAAAAGTAGCAGTAGGGGTGTCTCTGACTTGTGAGACCCTTTACTTCCTACTGGGTTGCCTCTTACAGCATATGAGAGCTTGTGCCCAATCTTATTTTGTCCTTTTTAGGCCACATTAGGTGGATATTCATGGGAGGCCCCATTATTTTTTAAGTGAAAAAGAGGAGTTAATCTAGGGAAAAAAGGAGGTTGGGAGAAGGGCTTGGAGGAGTTGAGGGAAGGAAAACTGCAGTTGAGTTGTTATGTATAGTGGGGGTCATGTTTTTTTTTCCAGAACTCTAAGGAGTTTCAAGGTCCCTGCCACCACCAAGAAACATGTTGTTAGCTATTCATAAACACCAATTAATTGTTTGATGTGGGGCATCTTAAAAGAGCTACAAAGTTTTTACAGTTAAAGTTGAGTCAGGAAGCCTCTTTTAAATGAGATGCTCTTGCCTCTAGCAAACAGAGCTCACCTGAGAAAAATGCTTCTACCAAGAAGCCATGCTTATCTCGGTTCTTTTGTGTCTATAATTACTCCTTAAGCTCTCTCAGGTTTTATGTGGTGCCATTTGTTGAGAGAGGTTTTTGTCCTGCCCAGTCCTGCAGCTGTTCAGTTTCAAAGAAACACACAGAGGCTTACATTAATTATAAACTGGTTGGTGTATTAGCTCAGGCTTCTCATTAACTCTTATATCTTACATTAACCAATAATTCTTTTCTGTGTTAGCTATGTGGCTTGGTAACATTTATCAGTGAAGTATTCTCATCTTGCTTGCTCTGTGTCTGGGAGACAACTGCAGACTGAGCCTTTCCTCTTTCCAGAATTCTGGTTACCCTGCCTATACTTTCTGCCTACACCCCACCTATACTTCCTATACTTGCTGGCCAATCAGCATTTTATTAAACTAATATGAGTGACAAATTTTACAGGATGTAAGACCATTGTCCTATAGCACCACACCAAGGTTCAGAGATCATTGGGTAAGGGGGAGATGGAGAATAAGAGCCCAAGGCAGTGAATATAGTTTACAATTTTCTACTTTGGTCTTCTGAAAATGGAACATCAATATATACATATACCATACATACACACATATACATTATATTTCATGCTTTCATTATATAGGTACGTATTACCTTGATTTAAAGCAAGAAGAGTTTTAGGCAATTAATGTCTGCTTAGAAAAGTTGTCTCAGGCTTCTCTAGTGACCAACTCTCTGGCAGGTATTCCAATTCTAAGTGTTCATCCCTAAATTCATATACATGAGTGATGGTAGAAGGACTCATCCAGTTGTATTTCCATTTATATGTTAAGTTACATTTATTTGTAAATATATGTGTACATATGTATGTGCTTGTTCATATGTAAAATATATTACATGACATGTAATGCATGCTACATTCATTGCATATATATTACATATATTACATAAATGACACACACACACACATATATATATACACAAGCACTTATAATTAAGAGGTTGTAAATTAGAGAGGGAGTTTGGAGGTCATGAGGATAGCTGGAGTAAGTGAGGTGAAAGTGGGGGAAGAAGAAAGGGTTAAATTATGTAAATATCCTGCAGATGGATGAAATTCTCACAACTAAAATAAATGTAAAAAAGAGAGAAATACTATGATATGAGTGTTTTATAGAACATCTACCTAGAAAAACTCAGGCATGTGTATTCACTTTTCCCTAGTGAAAATACAATTCTACTAATTTATATGGAAACTAATATGCCAGCAGACAATCCTATATAATAGGGTACATTCTGCAAAAGTATTACAAATAGGAAATATTATTTTATATAAAACCCATAACTGTTTACTTAATTCACATCAAACTGTTCCCAGTTAGAATTATGAGCAGTGTTGCATAGACTCAATTCCTTATTGACAGTCAACAGATTTTTCATGATATCTAAATTAGAATGACTAGTGGTTTAAGTCAAATTGTTAAAGAAAGTATTTTAAAATATCCTTAAAAATTAGAAAAGTTAATTAACAATGTTTGAACAAGGAAACTTGGTTATGATTGAAGTATAAGTCTTTCGTTTAATATTTTATGCTACAACCTGAGATATAATAGTAATTGAATGTGGTTATCCTCTTTTGTTATCAGTATTTAATTGTACCCACTAATGTGTTTGAATTTTTTATGTACATCACATTAGTTGCCTTTAAACTTATCCATATTCATGAATACAACTTTATTTAAGTATTCTTACATATGAACTTCATAATTCAAATAAAATGAAGGTGCTCAATATCCTATGCCAGTCTTGGTAAAAATGAATGCACACTGATTTCCTTCTTTATGCTCACTGGATAGTTTTATCTCCAATTTGTGAGAAAGAGACATTTAAAATATGTGATTATGAGATAAAAACTACTGGACTAAAGTTATTTTTATATTTATACACTGGTGATTCACAGTCATAAAATGTTGTTTCAAGGATCATCTGATTGTAACTAATTATGAGTCCAGTGACTTTTCATCAGCATAAAAGGGAAGGTTTATGGTTTGTAGGGCTGGAAAATCTGGAGAGAAGCATAGGGACCTTTATTGGATGTGTTTCTAGAAGTCTTTCCCTTTGACTCTCAGGACTTTTCAGCACCTTCACACTGAAGGACAGAAGGCTTCTCTAGTGAAGACTCATTTGTGATTTGTGTCTGTGCTGTCATCTTACATAAAAATATATTAATGGTATCCTTTTAATCACACACTTATTTTCTATAGATAAACTTGAAGTGTTTAGCTAAGAAGTTATCTCAGTTTCACATGAATTTTATGCATGGTATATTTTGAGAATGATAATTGGCAAGTATCATCATAAGAAATTACATGTCCTCTGGACCCATAATGTTTGGAAGGGTCATGATAAATTAGTCAGGTTGTCAGGTTATGGTTGTAAGGACCCTAGGGGAAGAAATGTAATGTTAACAAAAATAACAAAAAAGGATATCAAAAATTAAAGAAAGAGGAGCAACACATGAGTTAGTTCAAATGTGGTTCTCACAATATGGGAAAGACAGAGAAGTAAGGCCAAATGTGGTTCTTGCAAAATGGGAAGGACAGAGAAGTAAGGTCAAATGTGGTTCTCTCAAGGTGAGAAGGACNAGGACAGAGAAGTAAGGTCAAATGTGGTTCTTGCAATATGAGAAGGACAGAGAAGTAAGGTCAAATGTGGTTCTTGCAATATGGGAAGGACAAGGAGTAAGGTCAAATGTGGTTCTCTCACGGTGAGAAGGACAGAGAAGTAAGGTCAAATGTGGTTCATGCAATATGGGAAGGACAGAGAAGTAAGGTCAAATGTGGTTCTCTCAAGGTGAGAAGGACATACAAATATGGTCAAATGTGGGCCACTCAAAGTGGGAATGACATGAATAAGGTCAAAAATGTGTCTGTAAAGGTCAATAGTGTTCCTTATGCTTGAGCATAGGTTTTAGTGGTAACAACCTAGGATTCTGCATTTTGTTAATAGAGAAAACATATAGATCATGAAGGAAAACCATTGTATTTGCTCAGTATATTTTCTGAAGAAATAACTGACATGGCCTCAAAAATCCATGGACATTAACTTTGAGAACTGCTGTTGAATATTCTTTTGTACAGTGTGAAAATGTGTTGCTCTCATTCATAATAAAAAGCTGATTGGTTGAAAGCTAGGCAGGATTTGGGGGCAGAGAAAACCCTGGGCAGGATGAGAGCAGAGTCAGAGAAGTCATGAGTCAGACAGAGAAGTAATATGGGAAGTTAATAGTTGAGGTAAACAAGCCTCGGGGCAACACACAGATGACTAGAGATGGATTAATTTACGTTGTAAGTGCTGGTTGGAGTCAATCCTAAGCTATTGATGGAGCATTTATAATAAATAATAAGTCGCTGTGTGGTTATTTAGTGAGTACCTGTTGGGACAGAACAGATTGGTGGTATAAACTGAAAACTCTAGCTACAGAGATCCACATCAGAGCAGAATCACCTGGGACAAACTCTGAGAATTACAGTGTGAAAATGTGAGGAGTTAAAGAGGAGAAGCATTCAATACAATCTAGACATCAGACAAATATCAGGGAGATTATGACATACTAGGAATCAAGATAGTGATACAGTTTTGGTTTAAACAGAGAACAGCTCTTTAAATAACTACAGAACCACCTAGAAAAACATCTGATTATGTAAAATGACATTTACTGTATTTATGGATTTTAAGACATTTTAGGATCTAAATGTCAATTATTTTCACAAATGCTCTATGAATATTCATGCCTAAATAATTTTGGAAAGAAAATACACGGAATAGAATCAGGCAAAGTATCATTCATTCCATCCCACACAATGCCATAAAGCAGGATTTAGGCATTAGAGATGTACATGCTTTACTCCACCAGCACGAAAAGCTCAACAACTTTCCGAGTGAGGGAGAAAACTCTGTTCCTCCTGCCTGTCAGCTTCCACACAAGAAACACGACACCTTTGTGTAGCCATGTTACACCCAAGAGAAGAAAGGTCTTCTAATATTTTTTTCTCTGGCAATATTTTTCTCATTTTAGGCTGGTAGAAAAAAGCTATCCAATCAATTCTCAAGGGACAACTAATTTTGGCAGGCTTGCTTTGTCTTGAATCTTTGTGTTGTTCTGACTAGAACTGCATTAAAAGGCCCCTTTCAAAAACACTGCCCTTTCTTTGATCAGTGAAGCAGCACAGACAGTGTTCTACAAGAAAACAGAGCAGTAGCCTACAGGCCACCTAAACAAATAGAAAGGGGCTTTGACATAAGCCCTAGTTGGTTCATTCTGATTACATTTTTACTTATTGGAATTTAGGTTATTTGCCTTGAAAGTCGTAGGAAAAATATGACTGAGTAGTAGTAGTTTAGGCATGATTAAGAAGTAATATCTGAAAAGAGGAATAGGGAATATCAATAAGAGAAAACTCACAGACACACGGAAAGGCAATGGATTGAATTGAATTGATATAGTAGAGCAAAAAGAAAAAGAATAAAACAAGAAACCACTCTCAGATAATATTATTCCCATAACCAACACTATAGATTATTAATGTAAACATTATTGTAAATATAAATAGAACATGAATCATAGTTCTGAATGAATACCATACTCATGGCAATTGTCCTAATTACATGATTAAACAATTCTATATACTGAACACATCACACAATTTATCATTTAATCCACTTAATTACCCTACTATTAGACAACTTTAAAAAAGTCTTTATAATCTAGAGAAATATGAGGTGTCTTGAGAGCACTAGATTCTCACCATTTACAAAATGAAAAGTATTTGCTCTTTGTTTCTCTGTACTTGTGTTCTCAATGAATCAAATTGAACAGGAACAGAGAGGTTTGGATGTTATATCAAGTAAACAATTTATAGTTTGAGAAACAATATTTCATCTTTAAAAATTACTTCTACTTTTGAATAGACTAGATATATTCAAAATTATAAACAGTATCCTTACATATTTACTAGATTTTCTCACAGTCAAATGACTCAGGATGGCCAGACAAAGGATTCCAGCATCAACTGGCTGGATATGGAGTTAGAGATATCACCATGATGTTCTCTGGCCTTGGATGGAAGGGTGACCAGTGCATATAGAAAAGTCATGAGTAAAGAAGGCATAATTTTGGCAAAGGTAAACATCTCTTCTGGCCAGTGTTCACTGGATGTGTTACTTCAGGTGGAACAAACACCCTTCAGGGATGAGTGGATTCTGTGTGGTGTTGTAAATCCTTTGCCATTGTTTGGAAACGATCTCAGAACAGTAGTAGTCTATGAACAAAACTTAAAATGAACAGTGGCTCCCCTGTGAGCTATGAGTTTGGAGTCTGGGAAAATAAAACAGCACAGGATATTGCTATTGGTTCAGGTATTTTTTTGAAAATTAATTATTTCCTTTTGGAGATTAAAAGTCATTATCTGTTTCATAATTTTGCCAGTGGTAAATGAAGTCAAATGTGATCCTAGAGAAGAGTAAGTGGGACAACTTCAGATGTCGGATGTGTTAACGTTAAGAGCTGATAAATGTAAGAAACCGAAAATGATAAATGCTCATTAAACTGTAATATGATGTCACTGGAGATTTGAAGAATGTAAAATCAATTAATTTTATTTTCAGAGAAAATACAGAAGCTATGACAAGTATACCTTCTTTTGTAAAATAAATCTGAAGAGGGTAATATGTGGGCTAGATCATTACCCATAAGGGATGTGGTAAGCATAGTAACTTTTATTGTTAGAAGAAATTTGAAGGAATGGAAGCTTCAACATGAAGAAACGGCTGATGGAAGACACTGAAAGGAGCACATGGGCTGTGCTCCATATGACAGTACAAGGTAAGTTGGAGATGAGAGGAAGAGCAGCATTTCCAAAGAAACCATAAAGCTGAAAGAAGCTTGATGAAGAGAAGGGATATTTCTAAGAATTAGACTTTGAAGGGACTTCAGACCTAATGGACTCACTAGTCATCTGAAAATGAAGGAATATGACTGAGAAGGTCTACACCCAGGCAGAAACTAATGAAATTGGCACTAATATCTTTAAGGAAAAAGTATATCTAAAAGACCCCTAATGAGTTCAAGTTATTGTTCAAGGGTAGAGTCTTTCTCACTNAGATGATAGGTAATAGTAGATTCATCATAAAGACAAGATCCAAATATGACTGGAGATAATAGACATGTAATAACTTCCAAGCAGACACAAACCAACTTTCTAGCACCAGATAATCAGAGAATTGTGACAGAAGAGGTAAATAAATGGGTTTATAGGTTATTATTTAGGTTATATGCACTAACATGAACAAGAACATTGATGAGGAAGACAAATTACAGAAGCTATAGTTTCAGTCTTTTTTTCTGGAATAACAAGAACTGAGGTTGTTACGAGGATCCTTAGTGCGCTGAAATTACACCTGGCACCAAGAGAGCCAGGGTTACAAAGTGGATGCTTGCATGACCACTGCATTCAATAGTTGTAGTTTTATGTTCTGTCTCTGTAATCTCTGAAATGTTTAAATATTTAAAATAGGACCAAAGTATTAATTTTCAGTTTCCCTATCTTTAAAATGTAAAGCAACTGTAAAATATAAAAGCGATTTACTGAACTAATGACAGCTGTAATGGAAACTGCTTCATCATGTTAAGCATCCTATAAGTATTTAGAGTAATTACACTGCATGCCAATCTTTCACTCAAATTCAGTGCACATGATAAATACAGAAGCTTGAAATTAAGGGGAGAATGAAGCCAAGATGAAATCACTTGATTTTTCTATTACAAATAAGATATGGAGTGTGTCTTCTCCATTAAGTAGGAAATGAGAATAAAGTTCAGGGTTAATTTTTTAAAAAGCAGTTAGTTTGCGCCACTAGTGACAGAATCTATTAACTTATTGCTACTTACTCCATTTCTTTACACATGAGCAAAATATTAATTCAGCCCTGAAAATATAGCACCAAAGCCTGGAAGTAGTTTTATCACCAGCTCATTAGGTCACTATTTGAAGCTTCTTATTGAAATATGATTTTTAAATAGCAAAAGATCTTCATATGCTAGGTGGAAGTAGATACTGAAATTTAAAGAGAATGCACTTTCTTCTCTAATTAGTGGCTATGAGACACTGAAATAAAGATGATTGGTGCGTCTTCACCAAATCATTTATAGGGCAAAAGAATAAACAACTTCTAAATGCTCACTTTTCACTTGGTCTAATTTGACAGTTAGGTTAGGGAGTATGTTTCCAATGTTTGTTAATGAAGCTAATGGCACAGACAGCATGAGTGCTCTGTATATCAGGAGCAGGAACCTCAACACCATTTATGGAGACACATCCCAACCCACATTTTAGAGCCAGCTGAGTGATCTTAACTTCAATGTATGCTTGGGCAATGCATATGCTAGTTCAGGAAGGTTTATGAAAACCACTCTTTTATATGACTCTGATGTGTGCTTTGCCATGCTAGTTATAACTCTTGTTTTCTGAGTAAAGAGAACCACTGTTATAGAAGATCTTGATAAACAGGAACGGAAAAATACTCCCAACAGCCCCGTGCAGTTCACGGAGGCATTTTCTTTCTCCTTCCATGTTCTCCTTTCCTGAAACTGGGTGACAAAGGCTCTGCACGCTCACACGCCATCACTCCCACTGAACTGAATCTCCTGTCAATGACAGATCTTTTGCCTGAAGACACAGGATGTTCCTGCTGTGTTCACCAGTGTAGCTCATCAATTTTACCAACCACAGCTTTTGAAAACAGAATTGTAAAATATCACTGAACACACAGTTTGAAGATGGGGGATAAATTTTCCTATGACAAGAACAATTCTTAAACCCATAAGTTTGTACTAGGTGACATGTCCTTTGTCAGAAATGACAGTTCTGTTGAATTGTCAGGCTAAGGGGCTTTAAACAAGCAAGGAGGGAATTGAACAACACAGTGAAGGCATATTGGTTTTAAGTTATGAATTTAGTATAGTATTAACATTTAATACATCCTAAAAATTTATAAAGAAGAAGGAATAATGAGTTGTTTAATTTAAAATTGGATTAGGGATTAGAAAGAAGTTTGTAGCTATGTTAATTATCTGATATGTTGACAAAAATAAAAATTGAAGTTTAGCATTTGCATTAAGTGTTAAAAAACTAATTTTAAAAATTCTTGACTCAGAAATAGAGAGATGACCCAGCAGTTAAGAACCCTTCCTGTTCTTGCAGAAGACCCATCCAGATTTAGTGTCCAGCGCCTACACCAGTAGATTCACAGACACTTGTAGCTCCTGTCCCCAGGAATGTGACCCTCTTGACTGATTGTAATTACAGTAAGGATTGAGATGTACCACAGTTGGGCTTTCAGCCAAAAACAGTCACAGATAATAGGCTGCAAAATTTAAATAAAACTATCAATTTCTAGGAAGAGAACTTATACCTCTTTATTAAATATAATATCTGGCTATAAATTTAAGTGAATAAGAGTCACCCTACAAATTTGCAATCATGAAATATCTAGTTGAGGAAAATGCTAGTTTTGTGTGAGAGAAAAATATGAAGTTAATGGATACGGTCTTCGTTATGGGATTCACTAATCTCATTGCTCTTCACTCTCACTGGCATAGATTTTATTCCACTTTAAATTTTATACAACGAAAATGTATTCTTATAAACATTCTTCTAAGAAAACTTAGACTACAACCCTTTGCTTAGAGGAGCCCAGGATTTTCAAAGGATTGTTAAGCATGCTTCACAGTAGTGTTTTTTTTCCGTGACAATGTCGCTCTTTGGTTTGTATTATAATTCTCAGTTGTGGAAAATCATTTTACTGCATTTCCTGTAGAAACATTGAGATTAAATGTGGTTTTGGTCACTAGTTTGGTGACTTTCCTATGTCCTTAAAGAGCAAGGGGAAAGATATTTCCTGCATGTATGAATATTTCAAATTATTTTTGGAACTATAGGTTCAATAGATAGGTTTTATTGGTCTATAGTGAAGGAATAATTAAAGATCACATGTTTTCAGAGAGATTTACACTTCAGAAAAGTTAATAAAGCTTTCTTTCAGAATGTTTAAGATTCAGTGAGAGGAAGAAATGAAATTCCACAAAGAAAAAAATAAGCAATTATAGTCTACCAAAATTAAATTTTATATAATGCTTGCATTTGTACAATAATTTTGTGTAACTAGAGGATTTTATCTAAAGTTCCAGAGAAAATATGGGAATTATTAATGATTTTTCCTAAAATAAGTCACTATAACTAGCAGCTCTATTCCAACTAAAATCTATAGCAAAGTACTTTTTAAAATACATATACTTTACAGCTATTAATTAGTGTCCTAGTAAATTATATTTGTAGATATTTCTCATTCTCTACAGGTTCAGAGGACAGGAAGAAACAGATGATTTAAGAGGAGTTAGAGGTGTCAGGCCAGTGATGAAGCAGGAATTTAACATTGGGAAGGAGGACAGGTAATGAAAATATCCTGCATACAAGGTGCCCAGGGCTCAGGGCAAGGCTTTTTATACCAGAAGCACCCCATGCAAAAAATGAAAGCTCTATAAGAAAACATTTCAAGTAAAGGAGCTAAACTATTCAAGAATTTTCCCAAACCAGAAAGACAAGAATGAATATATTCAGAGAGAATATGCTATTTTGCAGAGAAGGGTTTATCTGTACAGGTTAGCAGTTTCCAACAAACATTTTTTGGGAAAGATCCTAAGATACGGTCCTAAAGCATAGTTAGGATGCCTCTTTAAACATGAAGACAAATGATGTTCCATCATAAGTAAGACAGAAGTTCTAAAACTGCTATGACCAGTAGTAAGAAAAGAGAAAATAGCTGTGACAAGCTCCCAAGTCAGAGAAACTCTCTGATATAAGTCAGGAAAACCTACCTGATGACTAGCACTTCCTGGAGTTCTGGAAGGGTACATCACTATATAGTCATAAGAAACAGGATGGTGAAAGCCACTAGCATAGAGGTTGCAACCCACCTGTGGTCTAGGACATGGGAAGGAACTGCTCTTACTGGTAGTCATGGAAATGGCAAACTTACACAATAATGTAATCTATGTGCTGGCTATTACTAATTTAAAGTAGGAATGTCACATCTCCTGGGGCTAAGGTTAAATAACATATTTAGAAAAATAAAGAACAGGTGCTTGACTCTTAGGCAAGGATCCACCCCCTACACACACCCACACCCACAGTCCTCTTTAATTTCTTCCTCTAACATAACTGGGCTCTCTCTTCCTTCACCTGACGTTGTCTGTCCTTTTATTTCCACTCTAGAAGTTCAAATATTCTTTAAAAA
>LOJH01018640.1:11381-21648 GCA_001685095.1 Ellobius talpinus
AAAAAAAAAAAAAAAAGAAAAAAAGAAAAACTCCTACAAGTTAAAGCTTGTTCACAATGTTAAGACATTAGAACATCATTAGAATACTTCAAGCAAATCCTCTTTGTAAGAAAAGAGTGTTTTCTCTGAAGCTTCCCCAAGCCCTGTTTCTTCCACTGTTACCACTATTTGGGGCCCCTGTGAAGTTTAACTCAGGTTACTACAACCTCAGAGGAGCATGAGAGCGTGGAGCAGAGCCTGGACCACTGACCGGACAGATGGAGTAGATGGGAGGGAACAGAAGTCTCGGCTGTGCCCAGTTGCCTCCTTAGCCAGGGCCACTGTGCTCCAGGAAGATCCCAGACGTGTCTGTGTGCATGTGCGTGCATTTGTGTAAGTGGAACTGTGTTCTGAATGTCCTGCAGGGGAGCCCCTCAAAAGAACCCTGCAGAGGAGTCTTTTGTCAAGTGAAAATCCTTTGTAAGGTGAATAATTGTGATCCGTTTATCTACTCTCAGGAGGCTCTCAGGAGAGAGACTTGTTTGAAGGCCATCTGGCCCACTCTCCTCCTGATGCTCACTCCTCAGGTGCTGAAGCCCCATTAGGAATCTCATGACCCACACAACAGGTCATTACATTTTGTTCGTATAAGAGATGGAAACCTGTCTTGAACAAGAACAGTGATTGCATGCTGGCGAGAGAGCAGCTGAAGGGCTTAGATGATAGACAACAGTGCGCTTGACCCCTGAGTTTGAGGGTCCTTCTTCATTCTTCCTGGGCACGATTTCTTACCCTGATGGTTCCATTTTGACTTTGCTGGGTGTCCTACCCCACATTTCTTGTCACCTGTGGGGACAGCCAAGAATCACGCTGTCAAAGAGTTCACTGTCTGAGGTGGGAGAGAGATTTCGACCTTGCTGGCTCTACACGCTCTGCCCTGTGTGGCTCAAGACCTTTCATGACGAGGATAAACTCACCAATGTCGGAAATCCCTAAGCCATCCTAAGCCCCAGCCCTCACCCAGTACTTCACGGAGTAGCTTTTTGTGTACCTGCAGAGGAGGGGCCTGATCCCAAACTGACAGAAGTCTCTCCCTTTCCTTTAGAACTGGTCAGGCATGAAGTGCCAGTTCAAGCTGCTGCGGATGGCTGTGGCCTTGATCTGTAGTGAGTACCATCAGCGGCCCTGTGGGGAGATGGGGGTTGGGTGCGCAGGGCCACAGAGAAGCCCCTGCCCTTGCCTTCCAAGAGCCTGTGGTAAACCAGAAAAGGTGGGGCATGTCAGTCATGTGTCCAAAGCAGGGACACCCCGAGAAAGCCTTTCTCTTTACCCTGCTTGATCCTTCCCGATTTTTTTTTGTTTTGCTTTTTGAGACAGTGTCTTGTGTAGCCCATGTTGGCCTTGAACTCACTAAATAGTCAAGGATGACTTTGAATTTTTTATCTGCTTTCTGGGATTAAGACACACATGTCACCAGTTTTTTTGTTTGTTTGATTTGGTTTTTGATGTTTTTTGTTTTTGGAGACAGGGTTTCTCTGTGTACCTTTGGAGCCTGTCCTGGATCTCGCTTTATAGACCAGGCAGGACTCAAACTTATAGAGATCTGCCTGCTTCTTCCTCTCGAATGCTGGGATTAAAGGTGTGCGCCACCACTGCCTGGCACCACACTGGTTTTTATGTGGAGCTAGACTTTGTGCATGCTGGGCAAGCACTGTACCAACTGAACCACATTACCCAGACCCTTTATGTCTTGTTTTGGTGGTCCCCCCTCCCCCCAGACAGGGTTTCTCTGTAGCTCTGTAGCCCTGGCTGTCCTGGAACTCGCTCTGTAATCCAGGCTAACCTCAAACTCACAGAGATCCGCCTGCCTCTGCCTCCCAAGTGCTGGGATTAAAGGCTTGCACCACCATCGTCCAACACAAGTACTAATAACCACTGAGCCATCTCATCTCTCCAACCCCACTTCTTAAACCTTTTATAGACATAAAGTATGCAAACAGAAAAGTACCCAGTGACCAGTTGGATCAAGAGAAATAGCTGCGTGACTTTGGGTTGTGAACTTGACCTTTTAGGATATGTGTCTATTGTGTGTGCATGCACATTTAAACCTGCAGGTAGAGATACGAAGTTGGCTGGAGAGATGGCTCAGAGATTAGGAGCACTGGCTGTTCTTCCAGAGGTCCTGAGTTCAATTCCTAGCAACCATAGCCATCTGAAATGAGATCTGGTGCCCTCTTCTGGCATGCAGGCAGAACACTAGTATACATAATAAATAAACACATCTTTTTTTAAAAAAAAAAAAACAAAAAACAAAACACTTACTGCTATCACAAAGGACCTGGGCTTTGCTCCCAACACCAACACACAGCACTTCACAACTATTTGTAACTCCAGTTCCAGGGAATCCAAAGCCCTTTTTTTTTGTCCCTGTGGGCATTGCACATGCTTGGTGCGTAAACATACATGCAAACAAAACACCCGTACACATAAAGTAAGAACAAAGAATCTTTTTTTTTAAAACAAACTTGTAGTCTTGCTCAGTGGTGTGACACATGTCTATAATCCTAGCACTTTGGGAAGCTAGGGCAAGAGGGTTGGATTTTTTAAATATTTTATTCATTTTCATGTGCATGGGTGTTTTGCCTGCATCGTTGTCTGTGCACCATCTGTATGTACTGCCCAGGGAGGCCAGAAGAGAGCATCAGATCCCCTGGAACAAGTTAAAGACAGTTGTGAGCCGCCATGTGGGTGCTTGGAATCGGACCTAGGTCCTATGAAGAGCAGCCATTGCTCTTAACTGCTAAGCTAGCGCTCCAGCCCCAAGAGAACTGAATTTGGAAGCCAACCTGGACTACATAGTAAAAGGTTGACTCAGGCTGCCCCCACTTCCACACCTACAAACAAACCTTACACTTTTAGTAGAGTTACTAAAAAACTGTAGTGGCTCCTTTGCTCAGTTTGTTCTAGGACCTTAGTCAGAACAGGTCCATTCTACTGACTGAGAGGCCTGGACATAAAGACAAGTAGGGATCAGCAGCCGATCAAACACAGGAGAGCATATCTTAAACTCGGTGGTGCACACTTGGTAGGCCGAGGCAAGAGGAATTCTGTGGGTTCAAGCCCAGCCTAGTCTACATGACCAATTCCAGGCCAACCATATACAGTGAGACTCTGTCCCAAAAAGTGGGGAGTGGTATGGCAGAGGTGCCATAGGAATAAAGGACGTGGTAGGCAAAAGATGTTGGCAGGGAAAATTGGAGCTTGGGACTGCGGATAGTTGTGACAAGAAATAAAGCCAATCTAAATCTCAAGAGTTAGATGATGAATGCCAGGTGGTGGTGGTGCACACATTTAATCCCAGCACTCTGGAGCCAGAGGCAGGTGGATCTCAGTGAGTTCAAGGCCAGCTTGGTCCACAGAGTGAGTTCCAGTACACAGAGAAACTCTGTCTTGAAAAACCATTTAAAAAAAGAAAAAAGAATTAGGAGTTAGATGATGCTGGCTTAGGCAAAGGCAGAAATATACATCATCTTACATACACTGGAAGGCCACTGCAGGCTTACAAGAGGAGAGATCCTGAAGGATGTTCCAGATGGGAAATTAGCTGCATTATGATGGAGAAAAATAGATTGAGGGGTTGGAGAGATGGCTTGGTGATTAGGAGCCCTTGCTATAACAGCATGGCTCTGAGTTCACCCTACCGCCCACCCACACAAAAAAGCCAAGCATGGTACACATGCCTGTAATCCTAGCTTTGGGGCTAGACAGAGTAAGCTCCCAGGAGCTCACTCACTGGCTGGCCAGCTCATCTTAACCAGTGAGCTGCAAGCTTCAGGTTCAGACACCCCCATCTTTAAAATACATGATGGAAGGACTGGAAAGATGGCTCAGGGTTAACAGCACTTGCTACTCTTGCAGAGGACCTGGGTTCAGTTTCAAGCATCCACCTGGCTCACAACTGTAACTATTTCCAGGGATATGATACCCTCTTCTGGCATCCACAGGTACCAGGCATGCACACAGTACACATATACACATGTAGGCAAAACACTCATACACGAGTTTTTAAAAGTAAGGTGGAGAGCAATAGAGGAGGGCATGTAATGTCTTCTGTCCTCCATATGTGTATGCGCACACACACACACACAGTGAAAGGCTAATGAGAACTGAAGCCTCAGGGCTCATCCTTTAATGTAAAAAGTAAGAGGAGGAAAGAACACCTTCTCCTTTACTTTCTAAAACATATGTATGGGGAGCATAGGATTAGGCTTAATTCATAAGTGTAAACTTGAGCTTCAGAGAGTGCTAAGATCACCAGCTCAAAGGAAGTATACCCAGAATATTGAAATACGCCATTACTAATGCTCTACAGTTTAGCCAAGCTGGACAGGGGCCACCAAGGGTTTCTCAGCCTGGCCCATACCTTCTGTATGGTAAGAGGAAGACATAAGCAGAGCAAACCTTGATGGAATCAGACCTGTGAAGGCTCACCTTAATTTCACCTCCACAGCCCCCACCTCTTAAGTTAGGCCTTTGGAAAGTCAAGTCAGCCCCGACCCACCAGGAGCCTTCTCCTTGGTCTTATCTTTTTTGTTTGTTTGTTTTTTAATAAGACCCATTGTAAACCTTATAAAAGCTGCGGCTGGAGAGATGGTTCGGTGGTTAAGAGTACTCATTGCTCTTTCAAAGGTCCTGAGTTCAATTCCTAGCACCCACATGGCAGCTCACAAATGTCTGGTGCCGTCTTTCGGTGTGCAGATGTACATGTAGACAAAGTACCCATATACCTAAAATACATAAGTAAAGCTTTAAAAAATTCTTAAAAGGTGATTAAGAGGTGGGGGAGGAACCACATCTTTTACAGCCTTTTCCTTTATTGGCCCCAGGACCCAGTAAACAACAGCCGGGAAGCGCCACCCGCTTGGGATAGCTCTAGAGCACAGTCCTACTGCTCCTTTTCCACCCTCTGCTGGCTGGCTGTGGGGTTGCAGGGCCCTCTGAAGACATCTAGCTGTCAGTCCCTAAAGGGAAGGAGGTTCCTGGGTTCCTGGGAGACACATTGATGAAATACGTTGTGAAACAGTCCCCTCAGAGATCTGTCTTTTAATCTGTCAGGTTTGCTTTGCTTTCCCTCCCAGTCTGGAAAATAAGGCTAAGAATTCCTACTCTCTCAGGGTCTGAAGAGATGGCTCAGTGGTTAAGAGTGCTTGCTGCTCTTCCAGAGGACCAGGGTTCAATTCCCAGCACCCACATGACAGTTCACAACTGTCTGTAACTCTTGATCCAGGGGATCTCATACTTGTGGGCAAAACACCAATGAACATTATATATATATAATATATATATATATTTTTAAGGGTACATGCATTTAATCTCAGCACTTGGGAGGCAAAGGAAGGCATATTTCTAAGTGTGAGACCAGCTTGTTGTACAGAGTGAGTTCCAAGACAGCCAGGGCTACACAGAGAAACCCTGTCTCAAGAAAACAAAAAAATTGAAACAAAAAAAGAATACCTGCTTTCAACCAGACTTGATGGTGCACACCTTTAATCACAGTGCTCAGGGAGACAGAGCTCTGTGAATTCAAGACGTCCTTGTCCACATTGAGTTTCAGGATATCCCAGAATTCATTGTGCGGCCTCATGTTGAAAAGAGAAAGGAAAGCAGGAAGGGAGAGAAGGTAGGAGGGAGAAAGAAAGTCCTTTCCCTGCCCCTTGGGTATTGGGAAATGTGGTGGCCCAGCCCTTTTTCTTTGCAAGATAACAACATCCCTTTTTGACTGGCTGACTTAGCAAGTCCACAAAGGGAAGGACTGAGCCATAGTTGGTGACATGCAGGAACTGGTTAAGGGAGACATCCTAAGATGTGTTGGTGAAAGTAGAGTTCAGACTTTTAGTTTAATTCCTCCTTTACCCTTGCTCCCTCTTCATCTCTTTCTCCTGAGAGGCACCGGCTCTCGTGGTTTCTGGGGATTTATAGGTAGCACGTGGAAACACTCTGTGGGGTTTTCAGAGCGTGCGGGAGTTGTTGGCTATGTTCTACTCTTGAAGCCTTTATACCAGTGGACAGATGAAGAAATGTCCCTGGAGTGCAACGTAGCCACAGAGATATGCCTTCCTTAGGGTCTTCTAGCAAAGGCCCTCTCAACGTTCAGATAATGGTTCAAACATTTTCTCTTGAGAAGCCCTGTCTAACTCCCCAAAGAATGCCCCGTCTTGTGCCCAGCAAGGATTTTATATTGTCTCTTTTTGCCTCATGTCTGTAGCTCTTAATGAAATTGTCTTGCGAATGTAATTGATTGTTGATTTATTGCCAAGCCCTGCAGGCTTTTGCGATAGTCTTGTCTCCTTGATTACTGCATTTGGTCTCGTGACAGTGAATAGGTGACTGGGTGGCTGGTGTGCCTGGCCTCTCCTCAGCCCCTGCCCAGGACCCTGCTGTGATGTCTGTCTGTCTCCTCCCCTTGCAGTGAGTATGGAGTTCGGGAGGGCTGTGTGGCTCCGCTTCCACCCATCGGCTTATCCCCCATGCCCCCACCCAAGCTTCGTGGCGCACTTGGGTGGTGTGGCCGTGGGCATCACCCTGGGTGTGGTGGTCCTAAGGAACTATGAGCAGAGACTGCAGGACCAGTCGCTGTGGTGGATTTTTGTGACCATGTATACTATCTTCGTGCTGTTTGCTGTCTTCTGGAACATCTTTGCCTATGCACTACTGGACTTGAAGCTGCCACCACCCCCCTAAGAGACTGGAGGACCGAGGCAGGGAAGGGAAGAAGCAGAAGCATCCAGAGGAAGTACCTGCATCTGTTTTTCATCACCAGTTCAGCGAGACCGGGAGAGCAGGAGACTCTCGGGGCTGGGATGTATGTGTTTCAATGTTGAAGGATGGGGGAGGAGATGGACGCAGCTGCTGTTTTCCTAAGTTGATCTGGGGTGGGGGAAAGTCTGGGGTAGGATGAGAGTAGCTGATCCATGAGCTCCCCTCTCACTGCCACAAGTAGCCTTCTTCCTGGTCTTTCACCTGGAGAGACACTGGGACACAGAAGTTCTGAGGGCAGCCGCAGCCAGGCATGCCTTCCCCAGCCAGGACGTAACTGGAGGCTAGGTCATGTCCTCTCTGCAGCTCATGGTGTGGTTGGTGCTCTGGCAGTAGACTCTTTGATCTGGGGGAGCCCAGAGCACCCCAGGCTCAGATCCTGTCAGTGGGTGTGATAGCATGGCCCCTAGGACGGGGAGATGCTATATTCTTTTCCTGGGGATCTGTGAGAGGGCCCATGCCTGGGGCACTGAAGTTCATCCCAGGTTTCCCTTGGGAAAGGCCCAGGACCAATTTTCCCTCTTCCTGCCTATATTCGTGAATGCTGGCATCTCACACCATCATCCTGCATCCGTGCCCTATCTGGATTTTGGGGTCTTTTCTTCTTCTCTTGCCCTACTTTGTGCCTCTTTTGGGTGTGGAGACAGAGTTTTGGGGTGTGTCTGTGTACACGAGTGCGTGTGCAATGTCAGGCAAGTCAGAACCTTCAGAGGGAGGAAGTGGAGGACAGTGTACACACAAGGATGTCTGTAAGGGATTGCTGGAATGGGCATGCTCAGTGGCCTTGCTTTTTGCATGATTCATGCCCCTCTTTCCCATCTGGCCCTCCCAAATAACTCCTAAGCATCACTGACCAGCGGAAAATTGTCCGTGCTAGAGGGAAGACCAGAGCCCCACTAGGACCTTTAGGAGGAAATGCCAGCTGTGTTCTGGTTCCCTTTGGGGTAGCTTCATGTCTGTTCTGCCTCCTGTGGAATAAAGTCTTTGGAATGAAAGAAAACCTAGGACAGTGATACCATGGCCATCCCTCCAAGGAAGCTATAGTAAAAGATATTTTGGTGAAAACTTTGCCCCAGAGAAGAGCTCCTGGGAGCCTGGGTGAGTGCCCAGGGTTGAGAGCAGCTGTAGACTTAGATGGTTAGATCTGGAGGGAAGTTGGAAGTGAGACTGAGGGAATGGCTTTGTGCTGCCACATCCCAACAGCCTCAGGAGTTTGGCAAGACACGCAGTGCCTCTGCCCCTCCAAGACAGTCTGCTCAGGCTGGCACTAGGAGCTGCTGGAAGCCCTAAGTGGATTCTGTGAGACAAATGACCTTTATATCGGCTTCGGGACTCTCAGCTCCTGAGAGTCCAGGCTGAGGAACCACAGACCTGGGAAGTGAGGGGCAGAACATGCAGGAGCAAGGTCAGGAGGATGGGAACTGCTCCTGGGTCCCCTCACCATTCCAGTAACTTTTCCCAGCTGGTCTCCATTCTCCTGAGTCCCTCACCCCGACCCCTCCAGTGTGGCTGCCAGCAGGGCTGGGACTCAGGACACTGTCACTCTTAATGGTGGCTGTAGGTTGGCCTCAAAGGCTGGGGAATCCTCAGACAACAACTATGTAGACTCGCTTGCTTTTAAAGGGGAGAGGAGTCATGGAAGCCAGGGAAGGGAAACCAGGCCTTCAAAGAAGAGAAATTTCACTTTAATGGCACCATTCATCACTCGTTTTTTAATTAGGAAAAGCTCCCTAATGGGCCTCTTTTGACGCTTAGTCTCCAAGCGAACCATTCTTGCCTAGAGCATTAGTGGAGGTATTGCTCACCGAACCCAGATCTTCCTCGAGTGTCCAATTCAGTTTGCAGATAATGAGGATTACCTAGTGCTGTGCTTCCCAGGGCTGGCTGGAAAGCGTTGACTCTCTTCTGCCTTAAAAACCGTGCCCGACAGTGAGCTGCCCTCCAAGGACTACGTAAGTGAAAACAATACACTAGCCGCAATGTTGGTTTCTAAATATTTTTGTATTGTGTACATTCTGTATATTTTTGTTGTAACATATTATTTGAGCACAGATTCCATTAAAGATTTTTTTAAAGCCATTGGTTATTCAGGAAGTGACTATAAGAGCTGCCATGGAACTGTTTTGTCTGGGTCTGGTGGGAGAAGGAAAGAACTGGTAGTGGTGGGTTGATGGGTTTTGATGCTGGTGATTGGCAGTCTTCCTTAAGCTTTCCTGAGTGGTTGGTGAAAACTGATTGTTCTTCCCATAACATGAAGGAAGCTTCCTGGACAGTTTTGGAGGTAGTTGCCAGTAGTTAGGGAACTCAGCCCGAGTGACAGTCTCAGTGCCAGTGTCCCCTCAGGTCAGGCCTGTCTTCTTGTCCACTCACCCAGCTCTCTTAAGTGCCTCACTCGGCACTGCTTTAGGGATTGACAGTTGCCAAGGGAATGAAGAAACTGCACACACATGAACTCAAGGACAGAAAAGCTGGGATCGCATGGTCATAGATGGAGAAGCCACAGCCATAAGCGCAGTGTTCATTATATACTGTTGAACAGGGACGTGAGGTTATTGCATTCAGCTGAAGGAGGAGGCGCAGTCTCTGTAGGGCCAGTCTTCACAGGCCGTAAACATGTGGGGGGCAAAAGCTATGGGCATTCTCCGCACACTCTGTCTACATCCGCACAGTGCTATCCCCTGAGACTGACACACTGGGGCCCTTGTCATAGCCTTGCTATGTCAACAATACACATTCACTCAGGACTAGAGACCTCTTTCTCTGCCTCAACAAGCCTAGTCTTTAGGTCCTCCTTGGGGCCATCAACAACTCAATCTTGAAGAACAGGGCATGGTCAAGTTCATATCCAGAGGAGAAATGAAAGCAGCATATATGCTCAAGGCGAGGCCTGGGACTTCAGAAGTTTAACAGCTGAGTTACTTTGCATGAATGAGGACTGGAAAAGCCAACTGTCTCCAGATCAGCATTGGCCTCTGTAGCTTCCCAGTTAACAACTACTGAATGCTTAAGGATTGAATTGCCCTGGTAAGTGTAGAACGGGGATCATTGCCCTTCCCATCAATTTCCTGTGTATTACTGAAAAAGGTTTCCAAACAGTGTAGGAGCCATCCCAAAACTAAAACCAAGAGTGCAGTTAGCTCAGGCTAACTAAACACCCGCTGCTACTTGGAAAGTGCAAAGCTGAGTTCTCTGCAAACACTTTCCACTGGGGCCTCCTGTGTTCCAGATACTCAAGGCATCAAGGCAGCTCCTTGGGGGGAAAAAGCTGTTTAATTAGATTTGCCTTTGGCCTCCTCCCATTTCCCTTTACTTATCTCTTTCTTCCTTTCTGACAGATTTTCATTAAATAATTTACTAAAATGTTTACCAATGATAATTTAAAAAATTGAAAACAACATCCAAGCAGTGGTGGCACAAACTTTAATCCCAGCACCCGGGAGGCAGAGGCAGGAGGATCTCTGTGAGTTCGAGG
>LOJH01018641.1:2678-16506 GCA_001685095.1 Ellobius talpinus
TCTATCTATCTATCTATCTATCTATCTATCTATCTATCTATCTATCTGTCATCAGTTACCTATATATTAATCATATATCTATAATAAATGTGTATTTTTCTTACCTACTATTATTTTTTATTTGTCATAAAATACTTAATTAGACTTATATTGTGGGTTTCATGATGATCTGGACAACAAAGAAGATAATTATAATTACTATTCAGTATACATATTCATTGTGCTTATAATTTATTATGTGAAGCACACTAATAAGCAAATAATTGTAACAATTTGCAGCCTAGAAAGTTTCAAATAGAGTACCCTAAAAGTCTTGATATAGTTGATACTTTAATACCTTCAGAAGTGTAAACGATGCTAACTTATGAATATTCTAAAACCTTTATTTTAAGATCTTAGAGATTTATTTAAGAAATTTTCTATAATTTGTTTGATAGCTTTTAATTTTAACATCTATTGGTTCATCTGTTTAAAAGCACCAAGTGTTGACAGAAACATAACTTAAAAGTATCATGAATATACACAAAATTGAAGCACTAAACTTACTAAATCATTTTGATTTTTAGTATCACTTATATTTGGAAAATGAGCATTATTTATGCTATAGTAGCAGATGCCAGAAGTAATAACCTTGGAAAGGGGAATCTTCTTTGCTGTTTGGATCATGAAAACAGAGATGGATCCCTTTGGTAACTCACCTATTGCTTTGGGCCTTGGCTGAGGCAGATAATCATGGCAGGGATTATCTGTGGAATAACACCACTCACTTTACAGTATCTGGAAGGAGAGAGTGAATAGGTGTGTGGTCCTTCATGGGAAAGTTCAGTGATCTAGTTTTCTTACATCAAGGTCCATTTTATGTACCTCTCCTTACCTCCTAATGGTGCTAAAGGCTAACATCAAAGAGTTTATAGCACTTGAGCATTTGCAGGGACATTCCATACACAAATTATCAGAGGAAATCAATGAAGCTTTAAACTGGGTAAAAAAGATTGAAATTGGGGAGTGCTGAGCCCCAAAAGAACATGTATACCACACCACTCCCCCTAAGACTCAGGAAACTTTATGGACGGGGCAGTAGTGAATAACTTCAAGGAAACTGAGTTCTTAAACACAGTGAGGTAATGCATATATGAGTTCACAGTCATTGTGACTGCAAACATGAAAGCTATAAAAGCTCAATTCAGACAAATTCCAACAAGGAGGAGGCGAGGTTGGCAAGAAGTCCTTACACTTACTAAGGGTCTATTGACATTTGATAGCTCCTGAGAGAGGGAGAATTAGCTTTCATTAATAGTGTGATGGTGTAGGAGGTTTTTCTGTCTATGTGTTGCTTTCATTGGTGGAATACAGAAACTGCCTTGGCCTTTTGATAGGGCAGAACTTAGATAGGTGGAGTAGACTGAATTGAATGCTGGGAAGAAGGGCAGTGTGGTAGATGCCATGAAGCTCCTGCCTGAGACTGACACTGGTTAGAATCTTTCCCTGTAAGCCACAACCTCRTGGTGTTATACAGATTATTAGAAATGGGTTGAATCAAGATGTAAGAGTTAGCAAATAATAGGCTGGAGATAATGGGCAAGGCAGTAATTTGATTAATACAATTTCTGTGTGGTTATTTCGGGTGTAAGCTAGCCGGGTGGGATGAAACCAAAGACCCTCTCTCCCTACAACTGTGTGACCTTGGGCATATTGACCACGCTTCTGGGCTGGTCACCACTCTCAATAACAGACAAGTGAGACTAACTGGATCTGATGAAAAAGTAAACCATTCTCAGTCATGGGTGGGTAGAAGTGTGAAGGTAAAGAGGTTGGACTTGAGAGCAGTAGATAGTACAGGAATTGTAAACAAATAACATTGGTATGAAATTCTCAAATAATTAAATAATATTAGTTTAAAATTATAATATATTTATGACAAAGATATAAAATGAACAAAATTTTAAAATATAGAAGAGAAGTCTTTCTGGTAACTGTATTAGAATACATAAGAAATGTCCAGAAATAAACAATAGAGAAAATGTGAATAGAGGAAATTGCAAGGAATTCCTGAAATAATAAGGGTATTTGACACTTAGGCACTGTCTTCTCACAACCTGGAAGTGATTTTGCCCCTTTATTTTTTCCTATTCATACCTTTACTCTTTGGACATTTAGTTTTCCATTTGGTGTTACTTCATTGATCCTTTAGTCTCATTTCCCTCAACACCTTCATGAACAATATAGATATTTGAAAAAAACACTTGGAATTCTTTTTTCATTGCCTGTTAACTCTCATATGGTTTGGAACTTGTCAATACCAAGAAATATATGAATCATGAAGCCTAATAGCTTACTGGATCACCCTATTTTTTTTACATATGCTCATTCCAACATTTCAGGATAAACATTTTCATCCCAACTTTAATAAAATCAACTGACTCCTCTAATTTTTATGTCCAAAATGTTTGTCCAGTGTGCAGAAGAACAGAGCGAGTCAAACAATGTTCTGCAGTCTATACTTCACATATCAGATACCATTGTGGTTTGAGTATTAACACTAGAACCTCTTGTTATGATATTCTGGTTGCTTGCTTGAGTCTTTTAGGACTTATGTGGTTCTGGAGGATTCTGATTTAGTCAGTGGATAAATTTGTATTAATCTGATTGCATTATTGGGTGGTGGAGAAGATTTAAGTATCTGGTTAGTTAGGGCAAGCATAGATAAAACCCTCTGAAATGGTAAACATAAATAAATCTCTCTCCTTTCAGGCTATTTCTGTGAACTGTTTTGTCCTATCAAGGATAAAAGTAAACTAATACAGAAACGTATGAATACCTACAGCCCCAAATCACCTATGAATTATTAGAAAAATGTTACAACTTTTAGAAATTATTTTCTTAATATATTACTTTCCAATAAAGCCCTTTAAAGTTAATTTTTTCATCATGTAAAGATAGGAAAATGTTTTTAAAGATAAAATTATTGGGTTAAATGGTATAATATAACCCATTTCTTTATAAACTGTCCCACACTGTTTCATTTTATTTTAACATGATGGGACTATTTTGGGAACATCTGAGTTGATCTGATGCAAAGGAGCAATGGTGAGATAGATTTGAGGCACACATAGTATAGAAAACAGGACCTCTGATCTTGGAAACATAAAGTCTGCAGTTGTTCTGAGGTACAGCCCTTATAGTGTAAGGCAAGTTTCCAACAACAATCCAAGGACAGCCAAATCTCCATTCCAATGGCTCTCTCCAAGGATTCATTAACCAAGAATGATTTTTCCAATCTAGGAAGTTTCATTTTATGTCTGAGTAGCCAGGAGCATCAAATTTTATCAATTCAAAATTTTTATCCCATTACTATGTCTCCTTATTTTGTGGCTTAATTATTGATTGATGGAAGCACATTGTGGTCTGATGGTTCTGGGTTCTACAAGAAAGCAGGCTAAGCAATGAGGAGCAAGTCAGTAAGCAGCACCCCTCCATGGCCTTTGCACCAGCTCCTGCCTCCAAACTTTCTGCTCTGAGTGAGTTCCTGTACTAACTTCCTTTTACTATGAACAATGAAGTTTAAGTGTAAGCCAACTCCCCTCCTTGCTTTTTGGATGCGATGTTTTATTGCAGCAATCGAAACCCTAAGACTTTCAGAAACAAAAGTTTATCTCTTTCCCCCTCTACTACATTCTTCAGAAATGTCTAAAAATCTTAACTATGTTTAAAGAAATAAGTTGATTAATAATCCACTAATATTTCTGATTTTATAACATTAAATATCTTAAACATTAATTTAGCATAAGGACAATGATACAGGCTTCTAGTATAAATCATATCAAAGATTTATAATGTGAGTTCAGTATGGCTTAGTTTTAGAGCTTTTTATATATCCCAGGGCTTAATAGTGGTTGTTGGGGTTTTAAAAATATTGATGTATAAATTTTCCTTAAACAAAATCTCCCACATATAACTCTATTGTAAATGAACATATAAATGATACCTGGGAATAAGACAGTATTCTAAATGTCTCAGGATTACATTTGGAATTGAAAGACATAACCCAGCGAATGAATGACAAATTAGTCATAATATCAGTAGCTGAGGCTCAAAATTTTTGGTTTGCTAATAATGGATGTGAGTATTCTAAAATAAATTAAGATATGCATTTAAATCTGACTTCTATAGGGAAACAAGCTGCTGGAAAATATTGACAAAAAACCCATTCAAATGTCACATGATTTGGTCAAATTAACGCCATATCAAGATTTTCAGTCATTTTTTCTTATTGGTTTTGATTTCCCACCTGACATCTACCTCCAGAGACTTTGCTGCACATTGCATTGAACACTTTTAAGCAGTGAACACCAGCCATCACTCATTTGACCTTTTAAAAACAACCTTTTATAACAGAGCACTACCTGAGATGAAAGAAGCACTGCTCTATGAATAAGAAAAATAGTATCCTACATCTCCAAATAGATTTAATTACCTTCCCTTCAGAAATTAAATATTTTTTCAAAGTTTTTCATATGCCTCTCTCCTCATTGCTTAATAAAACTGTGATTAGGCAGTACCTTTTGGTCCTCATTCCTACCCTGAGGTGCTTGATAAGACAGGATAGATGTTCAAGCCATGCTAGATGCTGGCAGTGATGTGACAGCTCTTAGGACATATGTCAGCCCCATTATTGTATTATTAGTTTATTTGGATAAGGTTGCAGAGAAAGTCTTATACTTTATTTCTTCATTCCTATCTGCAAATACTTTGAAGTGATCATTTTTATGTATTAGTTGTAACTTTCCTCCCACACACAAGTTTAATGAAAGTTTCATAATGTAATTGCATTTGAAGTACATCTGCCTTAATGATGTTGGAGGTCAGGTCAATCTTCTTCCAAAACAATCTGAGACACCGAACAAGGAAGCAGTGAGCAGGCTTAGTGGGCCAGGGTACATCCCACCAAGCCTTAGTTCTTGTATAACGTGAGAGAGATAGCGAACTGATTCCCACAGGTTGTCCTCTGACTACCACATGCATGTGATGGGTGATGGCATGTCTGTGCACTTGTATACACCACAGGCATACATAATTTAAATACAACACCAGCAACCAAAAAAAAGAGAAAAAAGGAAAAAAAAAGCCCAACAACAACAACAGCAACAAAAACAAACCATCCAAATAAACAAAGAAAAACAAAACTGGAAACACTAAAATGATCAAATGATCTGTAGGTGCAGGAGAATCTGAGTGCTGGCAGAATCTAGAAGATGGTAGCACCCTCTGGCAAGGATTTCACGTTTGTTGCTGAATATAGAAGCATCCCCAGTCATCACTTTTCATCTCAGTGTAGGCCCCAGTTGTTACCCTCAAGCAGGCTAAAACAGCGAAGCCTAACAGTGCATTCTCACGGTTCAGGAGCTAGAGAAACTGTTTTAGGCACCACACAGCTACTGTAAAGAGAAACTGAAAAACTTAAAAATAAAGATGTAAACATTGACCAGCAGGCTGATGACTGCTGTAACTCTCAGCAAGACACACTCCAGCAAACCCTGCTAAATTTTAAAGAACCCAGCATATAATTTTGTTTCTGTCATCTCAAGAGACAAAGGTTTAGAGCTTGTTGAATTCTGTAGCTGACAACTGAATTTCATGATATTAGCCATCTTGAATATTTTTGTTTGTAGAATTTTTGCCAATGGAAAAATTTTCTGACCATCATCCATTTTATTTCAAGAATAGAAGAGAAAGATGTTGAGAAGGATAGTGTCAGGGAGGTATTTCTGAAGAACTTTTAGCATACACATATGTATATACATACAATACACATTCATATATAAACAAATATATTCTGTACATATGTAATATAATGTATGTATGTATGTAAAATAAACAGTAAAACCAGAATAAACATGATGGGTGTTACCATCTTTGAGACTTCTCATCTGGTAACAAAAGGCAAATAATATTTTCGTTTGGTATCCTGTGTGTCTGAATGTCATCTCTGAAACTAGCCAGTTTTATTGCCTACTTTCTATATATTTTATCTAGATTTGTAGCCTATATATGACCATGGGAATTGAAACACAAGGAATTAAATTAGGTATGGCCTCAGTTACAAGGGCAGAGCCATATGGCTCTTCATTTAGCAGTGATGGGATTGTTGGCTTTATGCTTTGTAGAACTTCCTTTATTTCTATGTGTAGGCCTTCCCTTTGCTCTCCATTTCTCATGCCATGTTTTATTTTCCTCATTTCTCTGATTTAAAGCTGTACTGACCCCTCTATGGGATTCTCCCAATAATTCACTCTTGTCTTCCAATGTGTTTTCACAATGGATTTGCTAAAAGAAACCATTTAGCAAGAGGAGTATCACCAGAACTCTTAATCATCATACTCCACACCCAATGCTCAACCCACACTGAAACTACCATTCCAGGTAATTCTGACCATGACAGTTAAGCTGCAACTTTTATTATTAACTTTTACATATGCAGATAGAATCTTAAGCAGCCATGCTAAGCCTTTTATTTTGAATTCTCTTTAGGTTTCTCCTCTGCACTCCTTTCTAAAACGTACAAATGTAAGATTAAACCTCTTTCTGCATTTTCAAGGATGTCAAAAATCATTTCCCAGAGTTAAGATAAAACACATACCATTATATTGAAAAATACACAATTTGTTAAATAGGGACATGCTATAAAAAACAAGACTCTCAAAAGTGTACTATAGGAAAAAGGCTATTTGAGATTTTCGAGACAAACAAAGATTTTCTTCTATTTTTCTTTTTTTTAAAAAAAAACTTTTGGTGGAAATCTAAAGTCTTATAGTTTATAACTGAACAAAAATCATATTTCTTATTAATAAAACTGAACTCTAAAAGGCAATGAAACACCGTGTTTAAAAGTCTATGTGAAACTCATTTTAAATGAAGACATCTCTGGCAAGATAATTCATCCCTAACAAATGAGAATAAGTTAAAGACACTGCCATACTTCTGAAGTCTCAGAAATGCTTTGGGGATTATTAGTTCAAAACATAAGAGTGTTATAGTAAGTTCACATTCAAATAAAGATACGGTTATTTAATACTATAATTATATAGAGAAAATCAGTCTATATTTCATTGCTCAATAAGACTATAATTGTGAAGATGGAAAGTGCAGTGACATTCCACTTCACAACTCTTAGAATGGCTCCAAATAAACAGAAAACCAAAACAAAAAAGAGCAAAAGCCAGTATTTTGAATAATACTTGTATGCCAATGTTCTTGATAGTGTTTTTCATATAGATAAATGGTGAAAAAAAACCCTATAAGTGTTCACCAACTGTGAATTTGACACCATCATGGTCTACAGAGTGAGTTCTAGGACAACCAGGGCTACATACTAGTGGTTACCATGGCCTCAGTATACCTGATCTATTGTTGTAGAATTTCATTTGGGGAAATGAAAAGTTGTGAAAATGGATGATCAAAGAACACCAGGAGAGTAATTAATGATGGAACACTGAAAATAGAATGGAGTATTTTGTTAATATATTAGAATATATATTTAATATATAAATAATTATTAAGCCTAAGTCAAAAATTTAATAATGCAGTATGCCCAGTAGTGCATTGTTAATGGGTAAGTTACATGGTATGTCATCGGAATTGATATTCAAATAATTATTAATGGTGATCTAAGGGTCCAAACAAAGGAAATGGACTCAGGAGATGAATTAATACCTGCAATGAGAGCACCCCATTGTTAAAACCCCAGGTTGGTGTTATGCTAAGTCTTTTCTCCAAAAAAATTAACTGATATTTTCCATTTACATCTTTTTATGCCACCCTTTTCAGAGAGACTGCATTAAAAATTATTAAAGAATAAGAAATAAAGTGCATATATTTTAGGTTCAGAACAAAAATTAATAAGCTGTAATGTTGACAGAGGTTTCTGTCCTGCCCTATCCCATAGCCATTCAGTCCTGAAGAAATACACAGAGGTCTACATTAATTATAAACTGGTGATCTATTAAGCTTAGACTTCTTATTAACTCTTACATCATAAATTAACCCTTAATTCTTGTCTGTGCTAACCACATGGCTTGGTACCTCTTACTGAGGCATTCTCATCTTGCTTCCTCTGCGTCTGGGTGACCACTGCAGACTGAACCTTTCCTCTTCCTAGAATTCTCTTCTTCTGGTCACTCTGCCTATACTTCCTGCCTAGCTACTGGCCAATCAGCATTTATGAAACCAATACAAGTGACAAATCTTTACAGGGTACAAGACTGTTGTCCCTGTAAGGTTAAATCTGTCCTGCCAATAGCTTCCATGGAATTAAGTTTGCTACAATTTTACATTACAATAAGCAATCAAATTATGACATCTTGATCAACAGGAGATGTTATATAACACATTGGTGTTGACCCAACGTGCCCTCTTGTCTTCCATGAATCATTCGTTATTCTGCTGGCTGATATGGCCACAGAGATCCCACATTTGCACATTTGTGGAGATGCTGCTGTAAACACATCCTGCTTCTCTGTGGGAAAACACAGAAATATACTTATGCACAGACGCATGATGCTTTCTAGTGAAAATAGTCTGTAGCCTATATCCTAACTTTACCATTCATGGATGTTATATTAAAATGTACTCTTCCTATTTAAAAACTTTACTAAAATGCTGTGCTCTGGGTTCTTTTGGAACTAACTTTGCACTTCTTATATTTGACACTTTTTGTTGTATCATTTACTTTTGTACTTTTGTACTATTGTGTTCTTCATGGCTCTGAGGACATTAGGCAATACAAAAGTAATTATTTTGTAACCTTGGCATATAGTAGTCTATGTCATCACAGTTTGTATTTGGTATATATCACCATGTTTTTTTACCATGATAAATTTATCTAATGATGATTGCTTATACTCTAATCCATCATTAATGGACTAAAAACTATATTGCTTTTATACAGATATTTACATTGCATTCTGGATGCTAGTTTGTCCCTTGAACCCTAAAGTATTTTTATTTAGCATTTTCCAAGATGGTTTATGATCTTTTGATATTAATTTTGTATTCACTTATTTTTATTGTTTGTATATGAATGTTTGCCTGCACATGTGTATGTACTCTGCATACATGATGGTGCCCCTGGAGGTCAGAGGAACTTAACAGTTTCCTTGAAATGGGAGTTAATAGAGTTGTGAGCCACTTGATCATTGGCGCTGGGAACTGAATTCCAGTCATCTTTAAGAGCAGCAAGGGGTCTTAACTTCTGAAACACTTTTCCAGCCCCATACCTCATTTAAAAATATAAAGTGGCAATAATAAAAAAACCCTGGGTTAAATATGAGGAACAAACATAATATTTATGAACTCAGCAGAGAGTATAGCATATAGTAATGACTTCATATTTTCTTTATTATCATCACCTCTGTATCTGCTTCAGATGCATTCTAAGGGATGAAAGCTTATGGGAACAGGGTGATTTTCTCAGATTCACAGACTTCAAACATAACATGTGTGTGACTAGTGTCTCACAAGTGTGTCTGGGTAGAGAATTTACCAAGTTTTCTTGAATGTAAGAATGAGTGCATTAGTGTTTGGTTTTAAAGCTCCATGCATGAAGACAATTCTTATAATCTAACTTCAATACAAAGCAAAACCTGATGCTTGATTTGTGTGCCATTAAGAAGGTGGATGGAGATAAGAAGATTCTTTTTGTTTGTGGTTCGGTGTCTTTTTTATTGTTTTTATTGAACTACACATTTTTCTTTACTCCCCTTCCTTCCTTGCCCCTCCCCTTCTACCCTTGTTCATGGTCCCCATGCTCCCAACTTACTCAGGAGATTTTGTCTTTTTCTACTTCCCATGTAGATTGGATCCATATATGTTTCTCTTGGATCCTCTTTGCTGTCTAGGTTCTCTGGGGTTGTGAATTGTGACAAGAACTTTAAATCTTTGAAGAAAGAAATTGAAGAAGACACCAGAAAANNNCCATGCTCTTGGGTAGGTAGAATTAACATAGTAAAAATGGTAATCTTACCCAAAAGCAATTTACAGATTCAATGCAATGTCCATCAAAATCCCAACAAAATTCTTCACAAACCTCAAAAGGAAAAACAACACTCAACTTCATATGGAAAAGCAAAAAACTCAGAATAGTTAAGAACTAATTGCTAAATAAAATACATTGACCTCTCTTGTTAGACCATCTAACAAGAAGCTACTTAGAATTTTCTTAGGTGAAGTTGACAAGGAGAAGAATCAATTCAATGAAGCCAGTTGAAGAGTCATTCCATTGCACAACAAACACTTTTCTTGCCCAGGTCTACATTGAGACTTGGTAATCAACAAGTAGCTCCACCCATGGGATCAGATGCACAGGTTTGAGGCAGGACCAAAGGTTGCTTGGAGATGCTCTGTTGCTTTATTTTGCTGTTCATATACCATGTAGAGGTACTCAACATCAACTGATGAAATAGGAGATGGAGAAGCTCGGGTAAGATATGACACATAATACATTCAGTAGTAATGTACTTAAAATAATTAAAACATTTTAATAATGCCATATTTTCAGAAAATAATAAACTGTAGCATGCCTCAAAAATATAAAATCAAGTAGTATCCAATATTAACTTTAATTGATTGGAAACTTTGAATATATAACCAATAATGATGCATTTTGTTGCAAGCATTTGTCTAGTTACAATGTCAATAAACTGTCATAGTTTCTACATTTGGATGGCTTTAGATTTCCTGAATTGTGTCTCCATATGAAGATTGAGAAGAAATTCCCATCTTTTCACTGGTTGAAAAGAAAATAGCAAGTGCGGGTGATTTTGCAATGGATGGGTGAACTTCGTCTCCCTGAAGCCCTGCATCACTTGCAACCATTTGTTTTCTGCGGCGTTCTTGACTGCCACTTCCATGCCCCCAACTTGCTTCAGCACCCTCCTCTGTGTTTACTTTCTCTCAAGTGATTGCTGAAAGGAAAGCAGCTGGTGTTTCCAATTCTAACCACGGCTGCTCAGTGCTAACCTCAGGTTCAGACTGCAAATCTGTCACTGGTGGCTTTCTTCAGTTTTTCTTGAAAATGGTATTATAACTCCTGCTCCTATTTTTAAACTGTTGCAAACTCAATATTATTTTCTTGTTGCTATGAGAAAGTAGTAGATAAAACAGCTAATTGACATTGACATGAAGAACATTTATTTCATTGGGTTTACAAAATGTTCTTAATTAAATTAATATTTATTTTGAATAAAAACACCTAACAAGTCTTTACTGCAAAACAATAACATGATAGACAGATGTAAGAAGCCTAAGAGAGAAATTGTTGTGTTTGTAAAATTTGCTATGCTGTTTCAGGAATGTAGACAATTCAGAAAATTGAAAACTTGCTTTGAAAGAATATATTCATCATGTTAAGAATTATGGCAAATTAAGTTAATAACTTTTGTTTACTAAGTACAAGGACGTAAGTCTAAATCCCCAGCAAACCATGTAAAGTGTTAGGTGGGCATAGCAGGTTTCTGCAGTTACAGCCTTGGGAAATGGCAATAGGAGGTCATCAGAATGACTTGCTTCAGAAGATGACCACAGGGGAGAGCTCAGTGTATGATCAAGAGACTGCCTGATTGAAAAAGGTGAAGAACATGGGTGATAATTCCTGGTATGGACTTCAGGTCTCTGCATGAATGAACCCACATGTGTGTCCCATCTATGTGTACTCACACCTGCATAAATACATGCACACAAAACACATAAAAAGTGGACAAAATNATCACTGTCATCACTCCCATGTGCATGATTTCTCTGAACCAGAATTCCTGTCTCCTGACCAGTGGGATTTATACATTTTCCCAAAGAATCAATCCAATGGCATAGTTGGATGCAAGCATAGAGAGTCAAATATATGTTCCTTGTTCTAAATCTCTGTCATATCTTATTTCCTTTGTTAGCAACATAATTCCAGTGCATTTGATTATCAGGGAACTAAAACCTTGTCTTCATTTTCTAAAGTTACTACAGACAGAGTCGATCACAAATGCAGAAACTGATTTTCTTACAGTTCTGAAATCTGGAAGTCTAAAATCAAGGTATTAGCAAGGTTGATTTTTGAAGCCTTTATCCTTGACTAGTAAATGATGCCTCTCTACATAGTTGTTCATCTATACATGCAACCCTAGCATCTGTATTGTATCTAATAAGGACAATAAGTCTTTTGGGAGTTCTGATACATTCAATATACTGAAAAGAGCAAGTATAACAGTGGCTATCCAAAGGTGTTTCTTTGTGTATGTGTGTGTGTGTGTGTGTGTGCTCAAGTGTGTATGAGTCTAGCTTGTATGTGTGTGTGTGAATGTCTTTGCTGTGTGTGTGTCTGTATGTGTGTATGAGTGCTTATGTGTGAGTATGTATGCAAGCATCTGTGTGTCACTTTGTAAGTGGCGATGTGTGTGCATTTGTGTGTGTTTGCATATGTGTGAATGTGGTGTGTGTGTGTTTGAGGTGGAGATTTTGGGATTTAAGAGAACAACTTACTTGAAGTAGGAACACATAAGTTGGAAAATTTACTGTTTTTTCTTTTTCATTTCTTCTTTTCTTTCTAATTGATGTTTGTTTCTACTCTCTTCACTCCCTGAATTCTTCCAACTCACACTTCCTTCCTTTTTAGTATAACACAAGCTCTTTAGAATTTGTAGTAATGGACGTTGAGAGCAGTATGAAACTGTACCATGTAAATTAAAGACAAGATGACTGGAGGTGATATATGTCATAAGGCTATTATCCAACTAACATTGCATTTAATTGTCTTAAAATTTAGAATGCTGACTAACCAAATATGAAGGCCAGAGTGAAGTTTTCTTAGAAGAAATTGTCTTCAAATTTGTATTTTACACAAATCCAATTAATTGATTATGGAATGATAAAAGATTAGATTGTCTGAAAAATGGAATCAAGTTGTCTTAGAACAGTGCTTTCAGAATAATATTCAAAACAGAAAATCAGATGTTTTGAGAAAAATTGTCAATGCTTTTGTTTTATTCCCTCGAAAACAGATGTAGAGACTTTAGGTCGGTGGTATTCAGTGGTGCTATGAACACAAGTTACATCCATGTAGGGCAAAGACCAAATTAAAAATTTTACATGAAATTCAGCAATCTGTTTGTAGATTTAGCAATGAGAGTAAGGAAATCTTTACAGATTTTTTGTCATAATTGGCTCCAAGCACATAAACAGACAAGAACATCAATTATGTACATGACATTAGAAGGTAATTTTCTACAGTATAATAAAACAATAAAAATCCTAGGATTTTATCATTCAGAGACAATTTGTTGAATAATAGTGAAAAAGAAAAATCAGATAAAACAATGTGAAAAATTTACCCCACCATGAAGAAAATTCATGTCATGTTATTTATTTTGAGTGATGAAACAGAAACATTGTGGCATTTAGTTTGTTTTTTGATAGATTCGGAGGAAATAACAATTATGGAGAAGGAGCAACTGATTGTAAAACAATGAGTCTTGGAGTATGAACCAGACAAAGTAATCATGGCTTATGAGTGAAACCACAGACCCTGGCAGGAAAAAAAAAGGTGTGTCAACATGAAAGGTGAAGACAATAATGACTACACTCATTGGCACATGTGGCATAGTAATTGGAGAACAGCAAAGTTGACCCGAAAAAAATAATTTAGGGGAATTTGAAGAGCAGGTTTAGAGCTGGGTGACTGATACATTTCATGTTTATAACACTTTCCATTTATGTATGTATGTATGTATATATGTATGTATGTATCTAATCTATCTATCTATCTATCTATCTATCTATCTATCTATCTATC
>LOJH01018642.1:0-14531 GCA_001685095.1 Ellobius talpinus
GGAGGAGGTGGAAAATTTTTTAATAACAATAAAAAAAGTGTCTGAAAAAAAGGATGCTCAATTATAAAAAAAATTTAAATTATTATACTTAAGAGAAATATAAAGCAAAAAAAGTCTCTAATCTGTAATGCCTACTTGCCCAAGGACAGTTAACTTCCTGGAATGCTAGGGTCTTTGTTTAAATAAAATAACAATCCATGTGTTTTCAATTCTGTAAACAAAACAAAAAAAACAATAGCTATTTCTAATATTTCTCCTTATTATCACATCAGGATGGACAACTACTAGTTTGGCTTACAAATTAAGTGATTCCATTGGATTATTGCTCTTTTATTAACTGTCCATGATGCTGAGGTTCTAGATATTCAGAAGGAGATGACTGAACAATAATTCCTCTTCTAAGCATGCTTCTGACTCACCTGGACCATCATTTGAAAGCCCACTGCCCCTCTCATGAGTGTTCGGGTTCTGTTTCTGGTATTTGGGAAGGTGTATTTAGAACTGCATGCTTCCATATCAAAATGAAGTGGCCAAAACAACAGACATTCCTCACCATTTTCAAGGACAAAGGTCCGAGGTCAGCTTTTCAGCATGGTCAGGTGGTAGTAAGGAGGCACTTCCTGGCTTGCACTGTGTCCTCACATGGGGAAGCTGTTGCTCAGCGTCCTCTTCTGTGGCTAAGCCTATTGTGAGGCCATATTCTCAGTATCTCCCCCAAACGTATCATCACCAAAAGCCCTGAAAGACTTTCCACTGCTCGACAATCAGACACATCTAGAATCGCCTTGGAAACAAATCCGTGGGGATTGTCTATGAGGGAGTTCATATATTGGGTTAATAAGGTAAGAAGACCTGTACTGGATGTGACAGCTTCATTCTTTGGCTGGGGATCCTAGACTGAATAAAAAGGAGAGACCAAGCTGAGTCCTAGCATTCATCACTCTCTGCTTCATGCTGACAGAAACAATACAGGAGATGCCTGGGCCCTTTCACTATGGCTTCCCTAGCACAAAGGACTGTGACCCCTCAAACTGTGAGCCAAAATAAACCTTTGAGTTGTGCAGGCATTTTATCCCAACATTTGGAAAGGTAACTAACTAACAGACCCCCATCTTTAAACTCCATGACAATTGGGTTAAATTTAAGACTCCCCTGTATGAGTTTCAGTCCACAGTAGATCTGTAAGGTCCAAGCAAAGCAACATGTAATGTGTATGTTCCAGGGGATTTGATCAATGTCAGATGTTATCGCTCTACCATGCCTGATGGCATCTATGTGCTGCAAAGCTGAAGACAAAGAACACAATTTCTCCTGAAGCTTACTCCTCAGGTTCTCTAGATGTGGTATCCATGTGCAACATCTAAAGGGCATTTTGTACCAAACACATTCTGATAACACACAGCTCCAAGGAAGACAGAGACAGGAAGATTTAAAATGTAGCTTTGAAGCCAAACAATTAGAACCTTATGACAATGTCTAAAGAGATTATGTGTGGCCTGTTCAATTGTTTTCAGGTAGGGCCTTCCTATAGCAAGCTGGCCTAGAACTCATTTTGTAGCCCAAGCTGAACATAAACTTTTGGTGACCTTTCTCCTCAGCCTCCTGAATTCTGGGGTTACAGACACGAGCCACCATGACTGGCTGTCAGACTGTGTTTTCTTAAATAATATCTGTAAGGATAAACTAAATGACTAAGTAATAAGATAATTTCCTTGCCTAATTTTCTTTTAAAGACATTTCTAGTTTTCTTAGAAATGAAGTAGTTGTATAAGCAGGTAAAGATTCACTTAACGAATTCTGAACTAAAATATCCCTGTGCTAAAAGGCAGGTTATAAGTACTCATGAAAATCGTTTTCATGAAAAGTCAATTTCAGAACAATGAATTCCACACTTCATTTTTTCTGAAGATAAGGAAGGTGTGGGCATTAATCATGGTGATTAGTGGCCAGTCACAGGGGCTGCTTTGTTCTGACAAAAACAATGCAATTATGAAAATTGCTGAGAATTTTAGTAACGCATGATTTAACATTACAGCCCAAGCAGCATAAAAATGTATGAACCTTCACATAATTTCAAGAAATTGAAATGAAATCCTTGGCAATGACTGGACATTTTGACACCAATGAAAATATTTTATGTAGTTATGTAAGTGATAAAAATAAATGTTTTATAAAAAATCTCCAAAAGGAGTTCTAACTAGGAAAAACAATCATAATTAACAAGATTTCATGTAGGGTGCAGGAGCCAAAGACAACATTTTAGACCAGCCCAAAGTGATGTCATCTGGTCCTAAGTTCCTAAGATCTGACCACCTGCAGAGATCTTTAGAATCGATTTAAAGAAGTAATTTTCCAAGTATGGACACACTGAGAGAGTCTCTCGCTTTTACATGAGTTCCTATTGTGGCGACGGAAGATGAATGCACACTTCAGCTTTGTAGGCAGCTGTGCCCTCAACGCAGAAGCCAATATGTCACTACAGGTGCCGTCTGGAGAAAAAGACATGGGTCTATTGCTTCTAAATATATTAAGAAGCCCAGATTCGGGGCGGGGGGGGGGCTGGAGAGATGGCTCAGGGTTAAGAGCACTGGCTGCTCTTCCAGAGGTCATGAGTTCAATTCCCATCATGGTGGCTCACAACCATCTGTAATGAGATCTGGCGCCCTCGTCTGGCATGTGGGCATACATGGAAGCAGAATGTTGTATACATAATAAATAAATAAATCTCTTAAAAAAAGAAAAAAAGCCCAGATTCAAGTTCTAAGATGGAATACAAACAAAGCAACCAAATACTCAAGATGGGACGCTAAAATTATGCAGTAGACAAGAATGCATCTTGACCCAGGGGCTGACATGAGCAAAACTTGATGTATGCAGGGATAGAGGTCCACTGAGCATGGCAGCAGCCTTTTCCATGATGTTGCTGCTTCCTTGCCCTGGGAGTTGTGAATAAAGGCACTACGTCATCTGTGTGTATGTTTGGTGTGGGCATGTTCGTAATGCATGTAGGTAAATAGTAAGGAACATTTTTCTGGGTCACAGTAAACTTCAGTTGTTTAGGAAACTGCAGAACTGTGTTCCAAATGACTATGCCACTTTCCGCCTCACCAGCGATGGCTGCCCTTGTTTTTATTGTCTTCATTATAAGTGTGTGATTGTATCTATGATGGTTAATCTTGCCTGTCAACTTGATGGGATCTGGGAGAAACTAAGAGATAACTGCTAAGCACACCTGTACAGGATTTTCTTGATCAGGTTATTTGAAGTGGGATGACTCACCCAAAATATGGGTCGAACCTTCTGGTAGCATCCCAGATAGTAGGAGGTGTGATGAAGTTTTGTGTTTGTCCCATCATCCCTGTGTGTCACTAGCAAATCCTACCCTGTTGCCACTGCTGTTCCTACATCCCTTCACTGATATCAAACCCCAGCTCCCCAGGTTAGGACTGGTGAGGAATCCAGCCTCATGGACCAAGTCACTGCAGGGTTCTCAGTCTTTCAGGCATGAAGAAGACATTAGACGCACCTGACTGTACTGTGTCAGCCAATCTAGTGAGGATTTTCGTATATATTCATTCTATCAGTTCTGTGCCTCTGAAGAACTGACAGTGTCTTCTGGCTAATTTACAGGTTTAATGACACATATGCTTGTCATCTGTACCTTTTCCTTAATAAGCTATCTCTTTAGATCACTTGTGCATTTTTCTTTTGGGGGTGAGGTAGTTTAGCAATTTTTAAATCTTTTTTTAATACTTGAGATTATAATATAATTACTTTTCTCCCATCCCTTTCCTCCCTCCAAACCCTCTCATGTACCCCTTCCCACTCACCTTCATTCGTGGCCTCTTTCTTCATTGTTATTGCATGCAAATATGTGTATACATATGCATTCCTAAACATAACCTGTTTAGTCTGTATCATGCTGCCTGTGCGTATGTTCCCAGGCCTGACCATTTGGCACTGGACAATCAATCCGTTATCCCTGGAAAGATCGTCTTTCCTACTTCTAATTTTCTTTAGTTCTCTTTAGTTCTTTATATATGGTGGAGGCTTCATGGGCTCTCTAGGTCTGTTTTTCACATGTCCATTGGTGTCATCCTTCTCAGCTCATGCTTGGGCATTTGTGTTGGTGAGGCCTTATGGGTGTAGCTTCTGGCGTTACTAGGAGACACGATAAACTCCCTGATGCTCTAGCTGTTACAATCTTTCCAGGCCCTCTTCTGAAATGTTCCCTGAACACAGGTGCAAGAGTGTTGTATAGCTGTAGCTTTAGGGACGGGCTCCACAGCTCTGCGTTCTGACTGGTTGTATTTTTCTGTAGTCATCTCTATCTGCTGCAGACAGAAGTTTCCTTGATGAGGGGTAAAGGCTACACTGACCTGTGGGCATAAGGGCAAATGTTTATAGATTGTTGTTAGAGAGTATACAATTTAATAAAGCAGAGGTTTTAGATTCTTCGCCAACATCCATGGCGCCATTATCACCGAGTGATTTGATAGGTAATAGCAGGCATTATTTCCCTCTTGTTGAACCATTCTTATGACCAATTAGAGAGCTGTTGGTTACCATCAAGGTATGTGTGCTGCTCCTTCACCCTTAGTTACCAAATTTGCACCTTTTTAAAATTATGTTGGTCTTTAGTATTGACTTCAAGAGTTCTTTTGTACATTTTGACTAACAGTTCTCTATCAGACATGTCTTTGAAAGCTTCTTCCAGTCTGTGTCACGTGCTTTGAGTATTATGATCAACGTTAAGGAGGTGTGGAGGAGACTTTACAGAGGCAAAAAAATCACTCTGAAAGAATCTTACAATTAAAAACGTTGAGAACCAAACTTCAAGGTGCACAGAAAAAAATATTCTAATTTTAATTCTTACATTATTTCAGTACTAACTTAAGCAGAGTTAACTGGAGTGCCTACAGCCCCCTTATATTAAGAGATGGAATTTTGTTAGGGTTGGTGCAACTCTTTGATATCATGAATAGAGCTGAATGCAACTTGTGATTTCTATTAAAATACAGGCCAGGCTAAGGTGGGAAAAGAACTAGTTCTCACCAGAAAAGGGAAAGAGGTATTATGTCATGCTAAAATAGTCTTGGACCAAAGCCCTCCTTGGATTAGAAATAAACTTTATTATAGCTTGCTATTGGACTCTGATGCCTCTGAGAAACTTAATTCTGACTGTGAAGAGAAAGCGCAAGCATTAACCATAGTTAATGGATGACCGGTACATGATCTTAACCCAAAACCATGACCAGTGATGGAACCAAATACCCTTACAATAATCAATTTTAAACCTCTTGGAAATATGGCGTGGCTGCTACAAACCAGAAAATGCAGAAATCAACAGCATCAGTGGGAGTCGTACTGCACTCATGGAAACCATTTCTAGTTAGTTTAAGCTAGAGAAATTCATTACAAGGATAGCCAAGGGGTAAGACAGCCAGCTTTGAGGGGTCCAAAGATCACCTTTGGGGTGAGCTTCCAAGATTACCTCCTGAGGGCACATTGCACAACTGAGCTTCTGGCCACGTCATGGTCAGAGAACTGTGGAATGGAGAACCCACTGCTACAGTTGGTGTCTCCAGACCCAGGCCATCCAAGACACACTTTCATAGCCACAAAATGCAGGAGCTGTGCCTTGTCCACACACTGGAGGAGCTGGAGATCCCATACAGCCCTTGCAGGAAAACCAACTCTACTTGCCAGTAAAAACAGCAGAGTCAACAGAAGTCAGCCTGTATCTTAGTGTTCCCTTCTTGTGACCTGTAATCCTGGAGTCTAGCAGGTGAAGTCAAGAAAACCAGAAGTTCAAGGTTACCCTCAGCTACACAGCAAGCTTGAGGCCAACCTGGGTTATATGAGATCGTGTCTCAAAAAGAAGTAAAAATAACAAAAAATAAGGGCTGGGGGTGAAGTGCATACATATCATGTCCAAAGATGTAGGTTCAATGCATAGCACCACAAATGAAGAAGAGGAGGAGGAGGAGGAGAACTAGCAGTAGTAAAGCCAGTCATAGTGGCACGCACATATATGCAGGCAAATCACCAATGCACATTTAAAATTATACATATAATATATATATATTCAACCTCTTACTAGTTATACAACTTTTAAAATACACTTTATCAAAATGTTTTACTTATGAATACATGAATGCAAATGTATAAAAGAATGGGTTAAGTAACTGCACACTATATCCCTAAGATGTTTCCAAGAAATTCAGGTCAGGGATGGAAAAGATGGCTCAACAGTTAAAACCACTTGCTGTTCCTGCATAAAAACCAAGTTCAGTTCCCACTAATCAATGGGGCTGACACCTGCCTGTAATTTAAGTTCCAGAGAATCCAACATCTTGTTCTATCCTCCTTGGGCGCATACACAAGTGCACAGACACACAGGCAGATAAAACACTCATTAACATAAAATTAAAATAAATCTGTCTATTTTTAATTCAGGATGTTGGAGAGAAGTCTCAGTGGTTAATTACACTTACTGCTCTTGCAGAGGACTCAGGTTTGAATATCAGCACACACACGATGGTAGAGGACTGAGGTTTGAATCCTAGCACACACACATTGGTTCACCACCATCCATAACTTCAGTTTCAGGGGAATTCAAAGCTGTCTCTGACCTACTCCAGCACCAGGCACCCACATGGTTCACATACACACACAGGCAAAAACAATAATACACATAAAAATATAATAAATTTAAAAAAAACTGAAACCACCAGGTGGTGATGGCGCACGCCTTTAATCCCAGCACTTGGGAGGCAGTGGCGGTGGATCTCTGTGGGTTCGACGCCAGCCTGGTCTACAAGAGCTAGTGCCAGGACAGGCTCCAAAGCTACACAGAGAAACCATGTCTCGAGAAAAAAAAAACCTAAAACCTTAAAAAAAAAATCAGAGTCTTGGAAGATGGCTCAGCAGTGAAGAGCACTAGCTGCTCTTCCAGAGAACCCAGGTGTGACTCCAAGCACCCAAAGGACAGCTCACCACTTAACTCTAGTTCCAGAGAATCAGAAGCCTTCTTCTGGCCTCTGCAGAAGCTGCACACACATGGCACACGAACACATATGCAGGTAAGACCTCCTGTACATAAAAGCAAATAAATCGTTAAGAAAATTTCAGGTCACAAAATATAGCAAGTTGAGTACAGAAAAAGGAGCCATTTCATTTTGTTTCTTGTATTGGAAAGGTATTGGGAGGATGTGTGTGGAAATAGTTAACAGGCAATCCTAGCGGCACACGGCACTTTTAAACATATTTCTGGGTTTTTCTGTGCATGTGTGTGGCACCAAATCCACAGAGGTCAGAGAACTTGTAGGAATAGGTTCATTTCTTCCCTGTGTGAGTTCCCGGAACCCAACTCAGATACTCAAACTTGGCAATGCCTGTTGTGTGCCTGTTGTTTACCTGCTTAACCATCTTGCCATCCTCATTTCTGTATTATTTCTCAAGTTCAAATTTTAAAAAAAACTAGATTATAAAGTTTAATTTTAAACAAATTTCAGAAATTGACTTCAAAAAAGTGCAAAGTACTTGAAGCATGTAACCTATAGATGTCCCAGATGCCAGTGATGCATCCATTAGAAAAGGCAACAAGGGGAGCCAATTTGGGGTGAGTTCTAGCAAATGTTTCAGAGAACGTCCAATTTGTACCTACTAGAACTGCATAATCCAGAAGAAAGCAGAGCTGGGTTACTGGCATTTCAGCCCTGACAGTCTTAAAAGAAAATTACACCACCTTACTTGAAAAAACTTATGAGCCTTAGTTAGTGCTTCTATTGTTGTGAAGAGACACCATGACCAAAAAGCAAGCTGGGGAGGAAAGGGTTTACTTCACTTCCACTTCCACATTGCTCATTATTTAAGGAAGTTAGGGCAAGAGCTCAAACAGGGCAGGAGCCTGGAGGCAGGACCTGATGAAGGGGACATGGAGGGGAACAACTTACTTTCTTCCTTCCCAGGACTTGCTCAGCCTGTTTTCTTATAGAACCCAGGACCACCAGCCCAGGGAGGGCACCCCCATCAATCACTAATTGATAAAATGCCTTACAGCTGGATCTTATGGATGCATTTCCTCAAGGGAGGCTCCTTCCTCTCTGATGACTCTAGCTTGTGTCAAGTAGACAAAACCAGTCAGTGCAAGTGACAAGCGACTTAAAATTAGGATGGCAATTTTTGTAATGAAGTGCATTAAAATATTAATAAATATAATTTTAAAATATTTAATTTTTATTAATGTGTATCTATGTGTTTATGTATATGTGTGTGCGGGTGCTGGCAGAAGACAGAAGATACTGGATGTCCCGGAGCTGGAGTTACAAGTGGTTGTGAGCTACCTGATGTGGGTACTGGGAACCAAACTCCGATCCTCTGGAAGAGCAAGCACCTCACACTCTGAATTGCGGAACTGCCTCTCCAGGCCCCACCATTTTTTTTTAAAAGATTCATTATTATTTCATGCATGAGTGTTTTGCTTGCATGAATGTATAAACACAGCAGTTCTGTGCCGTTGCCATCGAGGCAGGAAGCGCAGCCATCCTCTGGAACTGGAGTTAGAGGCAGTCGTGCGCCACCTGTACAGAACAGGGGTGTAGGAAACCAAACTTGGGTCCTCTGCAAGTGCAGTACAAGGTCTCACGCACTGAGCACCTCTCCAGCCCTCCAAGTATAGCTTTTTTAAAATTTTATTTTCAAAGCAGCCTTCCAAACTATTTTAATTAAAATGGCCAAAATAAATTTTATACATGTATGAAATAATCAAATAAGAAATAAATTTTAAAAAATCACAATCTAATCTGGGCATAGTGGCACAAGCCTTTAGTCCCAGCGCTCGGGAGACGGGCAGGAGGATCACCGAGTTCCAGGTCAGCAGGGGCTAGTGAGACTGCACAACAAAATAAAGCAAATAAAAGTAATCATAATCAAGATCAAAATGTAAAGATCAGCTGTTTAAAAACAGTAAAGTTTAGTAGTCACTATTTTTGCAAATCCTTACAATTTAAAAATGGAAAAACATTTCCAAACATCATTAGAATAAAGCAAAAGTCGCCTTAGTAAAAAGTAACAGATGCTCAACATTAGGGTAGTTGAAAAAGTACACATAAAATGTTCAGAAGATGAAAACTGATGTTAGGGGGTGCAAAATATATAACTATTTATCGGTTCCAAGACAGCCCAGCAGCCTGTTGGAGTGCACATAAAACACAAGCGCTTCTCCCCAAACTCCCTCCCACCCCGTGTCAGACCAAGGCGCATGCGCAGCCTGACGCATGCGCACTCTAAACGCAGGCCGGCAAGACGCGGAAGAGGAAAATGACGGCGCCGAGCGTGCCCACGCCGCTGTATGGGCACGTGGGTCGCGGAGCCTTCAGCGACGTGTACGAGCCTTCGGAGGACACGTTCCTGCTGCTGGACGCACTCGAGGCGGCGGCGGCCGAGCTAGCAGGGTGCGAGGAGGGGTACGCGCCGCAGCGGGAAGGAGCGGGGTGTCCCAGGGGTGGTAGCCGGAAGTCTTGCCTCCTCCGGAAGTGGTGGGTCGGCCCACTTCCTCGTGATTGACAGCAGAGCCGGGTGAAAGAGCAGCTTCCGGCGTGCAGGGGTTTGTGCTCTGCAAAACCCTATGGTCACCCTGCCTTGCTTGCCTTTCGGCTATTATCTGAAGAACTCAAGTGTCCCTGAGTGCAGTCGTAGTGTAACGGCCAGAAACAAGGTGTTCCCGAAACATTGCTGCTTTCCAATATGAAGTTTTTTAGTGTAAAACTAGCGTAGGGTTCACCTGCTACTTAGTGAATAAATAGCATCTTCTGGCAACGGAAGGACACTAATGGTGAAATGTTAAACCCACTCAGCTCTCTCAAGGAACAGCCATTAGCCATGTGTTACTACTGAGCGCTTCAAACGTTCCTGCAACTGAGAAACCGAATTTTCATTGTTAGAAATGTAGTTAGTACCATTAGGGAAAATATAATAGTTACCATGTATCCGCTTCCTGCAGGATCTTCACGAGCCTGATTCGTTGAAGTACTGGCCATAACTTTTAATGACAACAGTTGTAAAGGCTACATGTTGATTTTTCGGTTAAGAGAATTTGAGTCAAGAGTGGGTAAGATGGTTCAACTTATAAACGCGCTTGCTGCCAAGCCTGTGGACTCTGGGTCAGTCCTCAGGAGCCATATGGCAGAAGGAGACAAATGCCTCCTACAGGGTGTTCTTGGACTTTCAGTTGCAGTGCTGAGGACTGCTTGCCCACACATACACACACACAATAAGTCTAATAAAACATTTTGCTGAAAGAATTCGGGTCATTAACTTAATGGGCAAGATTTTTCAACTGGGGTTCGCCAGAACAAAATAACCAACATGCTTACCCCTCTCTTAAGCTTTGTCATATTTTTTCGTTTATAAAATGCTTTTGAAATCAGCCTTTCATCATAAACGGTGGAGAATTTTGAGTTACTGGAATATCTTATGGAACACTGGCTCAGAACTCGTATGCTCAGAGTAGCCCAGAAAGATTTACAACTACAAATTAATTGCATTGCAGACTATGCTGTAAATAGGGCTGACCTTGTTACGAAGACTTGAAATTCTAATTATGAGACTGTAATGGCTATTTCCAAGAAGTAACCACCTGGAAAGGGTCACAGACTTTAGAGTGACTAACGGCTTCTCAGATATGTGGCTGGTTCTAAAACTAAAAATCCTGTAACTGCTTCTTGACTGTTGTTTGAAAAGTTAAGTGCAAGGAATTCCCATGAATGTCATTAGGCATTGTAACAATTAAGTGGCGCTTTTGAAACATGTACACTCATTGAGGGAATCATTTCACTAGAAAATAATATGAAGACTTTTAAGTTGAGAAAGCTGAGATTATTGGCATTTTGGGGCCATACTGTGAGGTACTTGCCCAGTTTGAGTATGTCTGTTTTACAGCTGTCTAGGTAGGTGGAAGACTTTCGCCCCTAGGACATGCTGCTTGCTGTATCTAAGTACTTCAAGGTAATTGACAGGCTGTTACACACCTAAACTATTACCAGGTGTAGCTATGCAACCATATACAAGTGATTGCCAGAAATTGTAAATTTCCGTTATTTTCTCATACATTTGCAAGTGAATGATGCTGCTGAAGAAATACATTATATTGCACGAGAGTCATCTTCCATGTAGAGTAGGCTCGTGGGAATGAACTGAGTATTCTGGTTTTGTTGTTAGAGTGGAAATATGCCTTGAAGTCGGAGCAGGGTCTGGTGTGGTGTCTGCGTTCCTGGCCTCCGTGATAGGTCCTCAGGCCTTGTACATGTGAGTATACAACGTTCATCCCATCTCCTGGGTTACTGTGACTGTGGCAGCTTGGCTGAAATATTTTAAGTAGACAAAATGTCTCTGGTGGTGCTTCAGTAAGGCCTCAAGTCACAAATTGTGCCCACCCCAGTTATAATTTCATGTTCACTCCTTCCTGCTGTGTGATTTTAGGAGCCACATAATTTCGAGTTCTGTCTACGGGGATCATTTTCAGGGAGGTCATTTGACTGTTAGAAAACACCTGGAGAGTTGAGTTTCTTCGCAGAGCACTTGAAAATACAAACCCCAGGAAATAGTAGATTTGCCAGACACGGAGCCGGCACGTTTCGTGCACTCTATAATCTCTCGTGTATTTGGCGTAGCAGTTTCCTAGCAGTCGTTTCTTTGGATTTCAGTTTTGCTGGGTGCTTAAGCCACACTTAATAAATTCCTTCAGATGAGTATGACCAGATTCTGTACCAGTGCTTGTCACCAGTGTAACAAGCCTTTGTTCTCTTTTTCTTTGCCATTATGAAAACATCCTAATTTTTTTCTGTGCCACATAGAATTAACAAAAATTCCTAAAATAGCTAACAGATTTGCCTCTGTACACAACCCTGATTTTTTTTCTCCTGTCTGTAGATGCACTGATATCAACCCCCAGGCAGCCGCATGTACCCTGGAGACAGCACACTGTAACAGAGTCCACCTTCAACCAATAATTACAGACTTGGTGAGCTTTAATCTCTGTTCAGTAGTAATCAATTTCATCTCAGTTAATTGAAGATCAACAGGTTTTAGTGCAAATAAACTTTAGTAATTAACTTTTTTGTTTTTAATGAGACAGGGTCTCCTGTAGCCCAGGCTAGCTCAAACTTAACTATATAGCCAAAGATGACCTTGTACTCTTTTTTGAGTACAAGACTACATTTTAAAAAGTAGCAACAAGCTGGCCATAGTGGCTCACTCCTGGAATCCCCAGTAGTCAAGAGTATAAGATGAATTTCAAGTTTAAGGCTAGCCTGGGCTACACAGTGTGACCTCTTTCTCAAAATCAAAACAGTAGAATTATTGTTCTTCATTTTTACTTTTAGAATACAGTCTTTAAAATGCATCTATGTATTTCCTTACATTGTTAGTGTACACCAAACACACTCTACCTTTTACAAATTCCGCGGTCTCTGTCATTCTGAGTTGTGTGGTACTAAGGGCTGCTCAGCCATCTGCCATGTGAAGTACCTGGTAGTTCCCCTCTGCCTTTCGCTGGCCTCATGTTGTCCTGTTGAACTGTTATCTATTGGCAGAACATCCATTCTCCCTGCTCATGTGCTTTGTATAAGAAAACCAGAGTTCTGACTCGCATTTAACCTAAGGGTCCTTCAGAAAGTTTCTCTACAGGAAATAAAGTCTGCGTGTTTTGCTGCATGCATTTAACACTTGCTAGGGCATCTTTCACTTATTTTTCAATTCTTGGAGATGTGAAGGCTGGAAACTGACTAGCCTGGCTCAGATGCCTGTACTAGTCCTTGGTTTTATTTAAATGCATTCTAATTTCAAGAGTCCCTTGTTTTAGCTCCAGTACAGCAGATGTGCCTGAATCTACTGCTGTTTCAGCCAACCGTTGCCACTCCACAGTTACTGGCTCACTTCTCCCATAGCTGCCAGTTTGGAGCCTCCTGCCCCTGCCAGCAAATGTAGTTTTAACTAAATCTCTAGTGTTCTTTTTATCACTAAGACTTGGGAGTCAGAGGCTGAGATGAAGACCTGCTAGCTCAGAGAGGTCAAGAGCAACTAGCTGACCTTCCCTCTTTGCGGCTCAGAAAAAGGCTGTCCTTCTGCTCTGCCACACTCAAAGTCCTGTGCATCTCTCTATCGGTCTTCCAGATACTCTCTGACTCTCTATGATTACTTTCTGTGAATTAGTTGCTAGCTCTGCCTCCTGACCCAAGGTTGATTTTATTTAATAAATGCAAACGCAAACTCAGGTTCACAGTGTGATCATATATCCTGCTAGTTTCTGTTTTAAGATTTTTGTCCTTTTTGTTTATATACTATCCAGCCTGCAGTTGCTCCTGGTGAGCTGGGTAGTGCTTCAGGAGCCTCTGGGAGTTAGATACAAAGCAAACCTTCTCCAGTTTCGTGAGCCAGCATTCCTGGAAACTTATATTTTAGAGTTCTTTTAAGAAGTTTAATTTCTTTATGGAATCGAAAACAAAGTAGTGTGTGTGTGTGTGTGTGCACGCGTGCACACACACACACACACACACATACTGAGTTATTCCCTCAATCTTGGACTGTTGGAGGAGCAGATGAATCATCTTTTGGTTTGCAGGCAAAATTGTATCCAAATTACTTCAAAGAATAGGCTATTGTTTCCCCCTATAAAGAGGCCAAAGAAGAATTACTTTGCGAGCATATTCTCAAAAAGAGGTCTTAGGAGTTATCTTTGAGTTACAAGTTACCAGACTTATTAGGATAATTAAAACTGGATTGACTATAGAAATCTGGATCAGGAAAGTCTCAGATATCACTTTGTAATATATGTTCAGTGTTCATAATCAGTCCAGTATATGTCCAATGCTTAAATGATGTGACTGGAAATGAGGTAGCTTTGAATCACACAAACACACAAAATTGTAGAGGGTTTTTCTTTTTTTCTTGTTCCATGGAAAACTGAGCCGTAAAAAAAGTGTCAAATGCTGGCTGTTTGCAGTCTCTGACCATTGTGTTCAATGCTCCCTGCTCTGATGTCCAATTCTGTCAGTTAAAATATTTACAAGTAAGTGAAGAAGCAAAAACAGAGTCCATCCTTGGTGTTTTGTGTTGTTCAGAAACATTCTATGTTATCTTATAAAACATTTCCCTTGGGACCTGGGGAGCCACCTCAGTTGGTACTGTGTCTGCCTTACAAGGACCTAAGTGAGATCGAGATCCCAGGAATGAATATAAAAAGCCAGGCATGGTGGTGTGTTGTTTGTACACCCTGCTAGTGCTAAATGGGAAGCGGAGACTGGTGGATTCCTAGAATCTTTCCAGCCAACCACCCTAGAACAGCAGTGAACTTCAGGCCAGTGGGAGACCCTGTCTCAAAAAGAAGGTGGAAAAGTTCCTTAGGGAAGATACCAAGGTTGTCCTCTGACCTCCATACATACACACACACGTGCTTGAGTGCAATTTTTTTTTGGTTTTTTTTTTGAGACAGGGTTTCTCTGTAGCTCTGGAGCCTGTCCTGGAACTAG
>LOJH01018643.1:8207-27600 GCA_001685095.1 Ellobius talpinus
GTGGCTCACAGCCATCTGTAATGAGATCTGGCGCCCTCTTCTGGCCAGCAAGCATACAAACAGACAGAACACTATACATAATAAATAAATACTTTTATTTTTTTAAAAAAAGAAAACTGAAGGACAAAAATTGAAAGGCTGATTTAAGAGAAACTAGTTTCTTGACTTGAAGCCTACTGAGCCAGTTGTGTTAAGTAACTGAGATAATTGTCTGGCAGATAGTGTTTAGTTTACACTCACTATTACAGTGACTATGTTCATCATCATCATGCCCTCCTATTTCAGGTTCATCCCAATGCACAGACTGAGGCAGCATAGCTGACCTTCACAGTCTCACCTTCTACAGATGGCTCTCCCCTATTGATTTCTGTGAAATATACACAGTGTGGCCTTTCCATTTTCTGTCCCTAGCTTTGCTTGCAGTAACATCATACAATCAAAAACTCATGGGTCATTTTCCGAAGATGACTTCATCTGGACCCTCATTTTCCCCTTCGGTGTCTAAGTATCACAAGTCTCTGTCCTCCTGGGCAGATATGTAAAACTTCTGAACTGTAAGTTACCTCTCCTGCAACTTTTGATCTGAGCATCATTTGTCCCCAAGTATATTAAATGGAAAGAATCACATACAGCTCAGTGAAACTTTGTGAGGGTTAAATCAGATACATATTGTCATATGAATGAGTGTTAGCTTTGCAATAGTCTTTCAATTTGTTTATTAAAACTTTTCTCTGTTTTACTGTCTTCATTGACCATTACTATGTAAGTTATCCCCAAGTCTCTGTGCAATACCTCATTTTCTATTTTCAGATGACATATTAGAGTCTCAGTTTTCCCAACTGTCAAAGAACATATAGATACTACAAAGAGATGGCATGGACATCTCCATCACAACAAGTTCAAACCAGTTTTTCCTTATCTACTGATTCCCAGTCATCTCCCCACCTTGACTTTCTCATCTCCGTATTTGACATTAGAAACTTGTTCTTCAACTCTTACTTCTGTTGTAGGAGGCCGCTTGTTCATTTCCTGACTGCTCAGCCCTGAAACAATCACACAGAAACTATATTATTTAAATCACTGCTTGGCCCATTACATAAGAGTATTGCCAGGTAGCTCTTGCATCTAGAATTAACCCATCTCCATTATTTTATATTTTACCACGATGCTCATGGCCTACCGGCTAGGTTTCAGTATGTCTGTCTCTGATGGTGACTCCACGGCTTCTCTCTCAACTCTGCCTCCTTTTGCCCAGCATTCAGTTAAGTTTTACCTAGCTCTCTTCTACCCTATCAGGCCAAGCCAGTTTCTTTATTCATTAACAAAAAAAGCCACACATAGATGGAAGGACCTCCCACACCATACTTCACCATTGACTTTTTCTTCTCATATCCCCATTAATTGGCCAAGTCAAAATAATTATATTTTTTAAATTTTCAGGTGGTGGTGGTATAAAGATGGTTCAGTGGCTAAAAGTGCTTACTGCTCATGTATGGGGCCCAGGCTTGATTCCTAGCACCCATGTCCATGGCTCACAGGCGTCTGCAACTCTAGTTCTAAGGTATCTGATGCCTCTGGCCCTTGTGGACACCTGCACTCATATGCACATACCCCACCTCCAGACATACAGATTATAAAAATGTAAATGCTTTTGAAAATTTTGAACTAATTTGGCCAAAAGTTGGGAGGAATTTTGATGACCATAGAGAAATCCATCCCCATCTTCCTGAGAAAAAAATATGAGGTCTAGTTAAGAAGAGATCTAATGGTAGGGGGCTGAGGCCAGGATCTGAGTGTTCTCAACTGTAAGACAACACCCTCTTGCACACTTCCCTCTCAACACTCAGTTGCCTCCACTGTGGCCCAGTCTATGGCTGTGTCTTCCCATCCTTGTGGCAAATATGCTATCTCTCCATGCCTCACTTCATCTACACTCACCTTCCTAACACCAGCATGGCTCCATAGTTGTAAAACAATGCTTACACTCATATCTACACACATTTTACAACCACAGAGTCATTTTCTCAATTCAGCCTCACATGTACTCACTTTCACCCATGTCATCTTCGGCAACAATAATCTGTGAAATTACATTTGGCTCACACATATGTTTTTAAATTCATGATGATAGAATACTATCATTAAAATTCATTGTCATTTTCTCACACTTTGCCTAAAGTCATGTCAAGATGACATTTAGAAAACACTAAACCAGAAAATGAGTGAAATTTTTACAGATGCTGGCATTATTGGGAAGAAAAGAAAAACCTAATGATTAGGATGCTCTAAAAATTAAGTAGTATGTTTTCTGGCACTGGATATTCACAAGCCAAGGCTTATCAGCTGCTTTATTTTATTTTGAGACACTGTTGGCTCTATACCCCAGTTTGACTTCAGACATACAATCTCTGGCACATAAATTCTAGAATTGTACCCATTTGCTATCATACCCAGCTTTGATTAATTATGCTACAGAAAGAAAATATGCCTTAAAATCTTAGATTATACCTTAGAGTATCTTTAATGTTTGACCAATTGTGTGATCTTATATTTGTAGTCCAACTCCAATACTTTTAATTAGTTACTATTTACTTAATTGTGCCTAGAATAATTTTTGTGGTATGAAATTTTTGAGAAAGCCTTTATTTGATAACATAGCTTAGCCTGAAACTTACTATGTGTCCCAGACTACCTTCAAAATCATAATGTTAATGTCCCAGTTTTAAGTACAAGGATAACAGGTAGGTACCATCACATCAGGCTGTAGAACGCGTAGAACGCATTGCTTCACATTGCTTTTTTTTTACTTGCTTTCTATTGTCTTCAATGAAATGAATAAAAACTCTTTACCTTTTGGTAAAGTTTTTGTAGAAGAAAAGTGACTTATTTATTCAGTTTCTTCTCATTTCATTCCTCTGAACTTTCATTTATGCTCCCTTGCAAAAAGAAGACAACTTCAACTCCAATCAAATTAATTTCCAGTTATTCTCAAAAGGAAGATTCTGCTGACCCAACAGAAGGCATGGACATTGTAATTCTTTACGCTAAAAACAATCTGTGTCCTACTAGGTCACAGAATTGAACTTGGTTTACTTTTATTTTGTAATTTTAATTTTTCTTTGCATTATATTTCTTTAAAAGGAAAGAAAGAAAAAAAAGAAAAGCAATCACAGTATTTTGCAAAAAAAAAGCAAGAAAGATCTAGGCTACAGATACCCCCCTCTCTTGGTGCCTTTTCCCCTCTCTACCCCTCTCTCAAGAAAAGAAGGAAAATTTATAGCTTTTAGTGGTTGTGAAAACCAGGAAATAATAGAGAAATCATGAATTCTGCAGGAATTCTCTGGGGTGTATTAAATTAAACTGACAGCATTGATATCGCTATTCATGTTGAAATAATTAGCAATTCTAAGGCTATTAATGGTGTATTGTATCACTGTTTTAGAATTGGTAGGATGAATGCAAAAACCTTTTGGTGACTTTTGCTCCCACTAAAATTTAATTAGCCTCAGTTACTGACCTCATGTTTTATGTAACAGTACACTCCGCAATGATCTCATAAAGAATTGAAGTTTGGGAAGAAAGTCATTCTTACTTTAAAAACTAGCATCACATAAAAGTTCTCTGAGTGTTTTTTAACTACTTTTGCAAAGTATTCTTATAATTGCTAACATTACCTATGGGACTGACTGACTTTGAATTTAATTGAAGTAAAAATGCATCTATTTGACAAGGTCACTTTTTAAATTGGAGCAGCACTACTTTGAATTACAGTTCTGATTTTTTCCTTTCTGAATTAACTATGATCTATAAAATTACCGATAAAGAATAATACCTAGGTCATCAAATATTAACAATGGTTACAAGAGAGGAAAACTACCTTTAATGCATATAAATTTTATGGATAATAATGATTCCTAATAAGCTGGGAAGCCTAGGTCTGAGCAGCTCAGGCAGTGCAGTGAGTTTCTAAGGGCAAATCTAAGTGTCTACAATGCTTCATCAGAGTAGTGCTTGAGATAGCGCAGAGCAGGGACAAACACACTGTGGTGGCAGTATGCAGAAGGGGGTGGCAGTCAGTAGTGGGGTGTGTTTGGGGTAGATGGCAACAATTTAGTCTGCCAAGAATCCTGCCTGGCTGGAGGCATTTTTGTGATATTTGTCATTGAAATATTACTTTGAAAGCACATTATGGCGATGGCAGTATTAATACAATGCTTCTAAGTTCTCTTTATCTGACAATTTCCTAGTTACTGGATTCCCATGCTCCTTATGAAAGTTTCTACTAAGTTTATGCTCTCAGTTGGAAGGGAAAGGAAAGGCTATTGCTAATCCTCCCTCTGTCAGGTTAGTCAGACCACAAAATTACACTGTATGTCCTCCTGAGGTGAGTCAAATTGCTGTCTTCCATGTTGCAGCTACTGTGGCTCTTTTTCATGTAATCTTTACTTCCTTTATACCCATCAGATTTCAGGATACAATCTCATTCTGCCAGAAAGCACAGGCCATAGAGTAGCAGAGAGTTCTTTCTCTGTTAATAAATAGTATTTACAAGTATTACTTGAAGCAGAGTCTGAACTCCAGGGTGAGTCATAGTGTGGGCACTGCCATGCCAACTGTGTGGAATGGGGGAAATATCACAATGGGGGATGAAAGGGCGTGGGGTCCATAGGAAACACAACAGAAATGCAACAAAAATACTGGCTTGGGGGCTCCAAAATTGCAAGATGTGAATGGGGACAAATAGCAGGATGGCCATGAGCTTCAGTTTTCTTTGCCATAAAATACGTTCGTACATGGCCTCACAAATTCTGTCATGGTAGGCATTAAATATTTAAAACTCAAGGAAGTATACCTGTATAGATTCCCATTATAAACATTCCCATTATAAACAAAGGTAACTCAAGTTACCACATCTGCTCACCCTCTTCATCTGGGACTCCTTGCATTGTGCAATGTGAAATAAACAAACATATTTCTTTCCTGGTTCCAGCCCACCTCTACAACAATGAGCTGGTTGTGTGGCTCCTATGTTGAGTCAAATACTTTATTTGCTCATTAATCATAACATATTGCAATCAACCAGCTCCACTGGGAAGGCTTAAGAATATTTCACAGATGCCCATTCCTTAATACGGATGTTTTAGTCAGGGTTTCTATTGCTGTGAAGAGACACCATGACCATAGTAGGTCTTATAAAGGAAAAATACTTAATTGGGGTGGTGTACATTTTTAGAGATTAAGTCCCTTATTATCATAGTGGGACATCGTGGCATGCAGTCAGACATGATGCTGGAGGAGTAGCCAAGAGTCCTACATCTTATCTTTGAGGCAACAAGAAGTGGTCTGAGACACTGGGCAGTATCTTGAGCACACATAAGACTGAAAAACCCGCCTCCACAATGACACACTTCCTCCCACAAGGCAATACTTCAATACTTCAATGCCACTCCCTTTGGGGGATTTTTTTTTCAAACCATCACAAAAGGGCTTCCTGGGAAAGACAAAGTGGAGACTGTGGAAAGACACACATGCATTCTGGGCAGTTTCTCTTTTCTCTCTGGGGTAGAACAGAGCTATTTTTTTCAGCTTCATTTTTATGATCTTTACAATAAAGTATTAGAAGCTGGAGCCTGAGTTTTATGATGCAGGGGTCATTGCTGCGAGTTACTTGCCTACCATCCCAAGTCTCACGGTTTTCTACTTCAAAGTTAATATTCCATGTACTGTCCACAATGTGGACTCTCTCCGTTACATTATTTATGAGTGAGAATACTCCATACATTAATTAATTGCTTCTGTTAATATTCAGTTAGAAACAAAGTTCACCATACTTAAGCAGAGCATTTTTATGCCACTTACATTTTGTCTTGTATACTGGAACTAAGCCATTAGAACGTCTGTTACAGATAATAAAGGCTTACAGTGAGGCTCAGTCCTTGCCCAGCTGAAATTGCCGACCTAGAGATGTACACACAAAGAACCTTCCAAGCAAAACCATTAGGATTTTCTACTTTACCTTAGATGGCTGCTCTCTTACTTTCAACAAAAATTTACCAAAAGGCTTCATAATTACTTCTAAACATATACATAAGTTACCCACTCAAGTCAGATGTTTAAAATGGCCTTTCCACTGTACCCTCTTAAAAATTGCTTGAGAAGATCAAAGAATTCCTGCAAAGAAAGTTAGTGGCTCTGAGGGAGTGCCAGTAGGATGGTCAGGAGAAGCATTTTTTACCCCCGTTTAGATAGCACACTCTAACTGTAGAAACATGACAGAAGGTGTTCTAATCCAGATGCCTACATTTAAAAAGTGTGCAGATTCTTTAACCTCAAACTTTCTGAATGGCTTTCCAGAAAATCAGAATTGAGGCTGAAGAGATGGACTAGTAGGCAAAGCCCTGGCTGCATAAGCATGAGGATACCTAGCACAGTAAGTGTTGGCCCAGCAAGCATGGATTTGTGACCCAGCACTGGGGGATGGAGACAGGTTGGGGAGGCTCAGGGTCACTGGTCACCAGCCTAGCTGAAATGGAGGCTGATCTCCATGTTCACTGACAGTCCCTGTCTCAAGAAGAGAGGTGATGAAGTGGTTGAAGAAGATATTCCAGCCTCTGCTTATACTCCCACATAGACATGCAGACATGTGTAGGAGAGAGAGAGAGAGAGAGAGAGAGAGAGAGAGAGAGAGAGAGAGAGAAGAGTGGGATTTTCTGTGCTTAATGCCAATATTTTTTTTAAAAAAGGGGGAGGCTTTTTATTTTCTGATGTGAATTCTAGGTTACAGTTTGAAATGAATTCTTGAAGTTGCCAGCACCAGGAGTCAAATCAGGTTTCCTAACCCCGCACCCATACAAGGCCAGGGAACGCTCCTGAAGGTATCTTCTTTTACATCACTGCCCCAGGTTAAACCAAAATAATCCAGGAGGAGGAAACAACAATCAGAGCAAGAAAAAAATTCCCACCGTGAGCTACACACCCCAGATGCCCAGACCTTCCATGGTTCTTAATGAGGGTCAGAGGTCAGAGCTAAAGAGCCTGGTGAAACAGTGAGAACCAAGATCCTGTTTCCATTTTAATACCCTGGTGTTTATGTTTGGCTTCTGCAGGGGAAAGGCCCAGACAATTCCACTTCCAGGGAGGCCAGCAGATACTAGACTGGAGTGTAGTAGCTTGACTGAAAAGTGGGGGAGTTCATGGGGCTAAGGATAGCCTCCGTTCAAAAATAAATACAGGAATACAAAAAGAACACCGTTGCATGAGCTTCTTCATGTATGCATGGCCTAAAATTAAATTACATTGTGAAAATAAAGATCATTGTTTTCAATCTGCCTCTTGAACTCTCCACCAGTGTACTCCAGACAAGGCTGCTGGACTTTAAAATTAGCACCAATGATGGTTACATAACAGTCACCAGCCAGCTCAACCTCCCAGCCTCTCAGTTTGTCAGCCTGACCTCCCCAGCACACTCTGATAAACTTCATCTATTACAGCTGCTTATTCTGTTAATCGTAGAGACTGATATTGTAGTTTGTCACTAAACTTGCATTACCTGATTTTTTTGGAACATTTAACTTTAGCAAAATCGTATCACTCAACAGCAAAAATTTTTCTTTTTAAATAAAATGTTACATTTCACCCACCAACTATCACCCTTTTCTCAACGCTGAACCTTTGATGACCTTGGAAACTAGATCCAAATCAACAGTTCCACCACGGTCTTTTCAATCTTATCATCTCCAGATAGCCTTAACTTCTGTTTTCCCGGCTGGGCCTGGCTGGAAATCCTGAAACAACAGAGTCCATCCTAGAAGGAAGTCCAGTGTGAATCGGAAATGCCACACACTGCCCTGTCCCAGGCTTGCCAAGTATCTACTTGGTTCTGGACAGCGTTCAGGATGAAGCTTCAGTAGTTGTTCATGTTTTCAGATCTAATACTTAAAAAAAGCCAAAGGCCAAGTGACTAGCAATGACCAGGAAGGTTTATTAGGGGCTTCCTCAGTGAAAGCCCTTGGATATGAGCTTTCCAACCATTAACTCCTTTGATCTGTTCAACGGTCCCATTGGGAGAGTTACTATTAGTCTTTACATTTTATGATGAGAAAACTGTGGCTTGGGGCAGTGAATCTTACATTTATAGAGCAAGAAATGACTAACACCAGGCTTCCAATTCAGTGTGATTGCAAAGCTTAGCCGCCAGTTATCAACTCTGTGGTATCCTCTATTAGCATGTACTGGGTGCCAGGATCCCCTTCAAAGTCAACCAACTTCCCAAAGCTCTATTCTTTAAGAGACAGGTTGAACACACACACACACACACACACACACACACACACACACACACACCAGTTACCCTTCCAGATAGTTCTAAAAGAAACCAGGTTTGAAACTTTGAAACTCCTGATACAAAGGATGGATATAGGCCAGTGGATTTGGTAAACCATAAACTATCTACAAATGCCTTAGTAAGATGTAGGCTCTGTGGGAACACATCCTATGGAGAGATCTGCATGTTATTTTCCTCAGCTCTTTCACTGAACAGAAACTCTGCTAAACACCTACTACCTTCCTGAACCAGGAACAGCTTTTCACAAACATCAGGCAAGGTCTCTGGAGTCATGGAGCTAAAGGATCAATTCTGGAATTCCCTACGTGTACAGAGCCCTCAAGAGAATTCAAATTATAATCAGAGTTCAAATCACGACTCCTGGACTACTAAATGATGGTAAAATATTGAGGATGGAATGAATAAAACATTTGTAGGGATTGCCAACTTTCACCTTTTAACTCTTATTTAGCTTAGATATGATTAAAAATCACTAACAGTGATTTCTTGTACACATAAAGTATGCCTTATGTCCATCTCTATAAATATATCACTATAGTCACCTGCCTTTAATGATGAATAACATTTCCTATGTGGTTTGAAACAAGAATATAATTACTGGGGCCAGAGGATGGCTCGGTGGTTCAGAGGCCAAATCACATGTCAGTCATTTCAAGTTCCAAGGGATCTGACACCCTCTCCTAGATTCTGTATACACTCACACCAATATACACAGGTACACTCAGATATATCATAAACACAATAAAAATTTAAATAAAATATTAAATAAAAAGGGCTAGATGTAGTGGTTGGTACATAGCTTTAATCCCAGTATGTGAAAGAAGACAAAGGAAGGTAGATCTTTGTAAATTCCAAGCAAATCAGCTAAGTACACTGCCTATCAATAGAACAGATTCCTTTAACTTTCCAATTTTCTTTGTTAATACTGATGATAAGTCTGTACTGAATTTACTGAATTCATCCTAAAGGAGGTAGACATTTTAATCCACCACAAAGAGACTGATTCACTGACTCAGTTCCCAATTCTGACTGGGTTTACTTACTTTTAACTTCTTGGTGAACACAAATTAAGCTTTCAGTTATAGCCTCTCAAAAAAAAAACCCTACAGGCGTGGTTAGCAGGCAGAATGTTACACAGATTGTCATGGCATTTACATTGGTTCTTCTATGATTTGTCTTGGTCTCTGTATTAGTAAACAGGAAGTAACCAGCAGCAGTCATGAATTAAATCAGAATTTCAGACATGGAAACTGTTGATCTCAATAAAATAACATATTCAAGATACATTTCTGAAGCTTTTTATTTTTACTGATCATCTATGCTCCCAGCTAATTTTCATATCACCTTAGATCTATTTACATTTAAAATAATATTCTAATACATTTGTATTTATTTATTTATGGTACTGGAGATTCACCTAGGTCCTTCAAGCTTGCTAGGGGAAGCACTCTATGACTGAACTATATCACCAGCTCCAAAACTACATTATGAATACATATTTCCTTAAAATGAGACCTACACATTTCTGATCTTCCCTTTAAAGTCAATATGGCTATTTAAAAATATACCTATGTCAGCAATTTACCATAATTTTAATCTAAAAATAGTATAATATTTGAAAGTAATGATTCAAAGGTAATATTTAATATTAAAAATCACCCCCAAAGCTAAATCCTCCTTCAAATGTCTAAAATTGGTGTTACCTTCCCACCCTAATCTAGGGTCTCTGGTTCATTTGAGAAGATGGCCATGGACTTGACAAGAAAGGGAGATTACACAAAAAACTTAATTTCTCTTAAAACACTGCCTTTTTTAAGACTGAAAATAAAAGATGTTTTTGTTTGGGATTCAGTGTTCCTTAAAGGCCTTCACAGACACTTAAAGCAAAAACAAGCATTATTATAACAGTGAAGATTTGGATTAAGTCGATCTGGATGGTGACCATATCCTCCAGAGCCCAAGGTTGCTCATCAAGGGACAAATTGGATAAGTCCCAATGGAGTCTGGATGATCTGCTGAGACCAGAGAACTAGGAAAGTGGGCCTGAGAATTTTCTCACTTTGATTTCTAGTCAGACTTTAAGCAAATACATTTTTGTTACCTTCTAAACAATTTCCTTTTCCAAATTCCATCTCTCAATCAAGCCTCAGCACATGGAGCATCAAATCCAGGGCACATTGACTAGTGATTGTTCAACCCTGGGAATTCCAGAGAAAATAAGACAGGCAGAGTATGAGCAACTGGGTACCTCAGATGAAGCCAAGAACTGTGTCTCAAATAGTGCAACATTTGCTCAACAAACCATTTCGCAATTACACTGGGAATTTTATTTATAGCTTTATTAAATGTTAAAGTTATATTATAACAAATAAGAATGAAGGGGAAATCTGTAAGTTGCTTTATTTCAATTTGTGTTTGCATTTACTTCAGTTTTCTGTTATTGTAGTTATCTTACAAATGGGGGTCAGAAAGTTTAGCATTTTCTAGGAAATAGACTTTAAATCAGATAGTATTACACTTATCTATGCACAATTTTCTACAACCAGATATCTAAGAGTTATTTTATAACCCAAATCTAGGCACATTACTATAAATTTGTAATAGAAAAAATTCAAAACTCAAAAAAATATCAAAACTGGATGCTTGGGTTTGAGATAAACTCTTTTTCTTAAAAGAAAATAAGCATATCTTACCTTGAGTAATATACATGTTTAAAGAAATTAGACATTTTTCTGGTCTCTGAAGCTATGAGAAAGTTTGTATATTTCAGTTATTTCAGGTAATATTTTAGGTATGGAGTCATTGTCTCCTTCATTGTCACCGTGGCCCATCAATTCTCTACTAAAGCCATCTTAAATTTGATTTAAGAATTATTTATAGTATGTGTGTGTGTGTGTAAAGGCATCTTAATGAAAAAGAACTAAGTTTCACCTTTCAAAAAGAAATCATTTCCTATACTCCTGAGCTTATTAAAGAGTTACTGTCTTTAAAAAAAGAATGATAACAAATTTAATTTACCATGAAAGCAGAACAGATATAAACAGAGAAAATAAGGTTGACTCCTTTGGGAATAGTTTTAGTACCAAAAATTGTGTCTGATTAATTGTTTTCTATGATGGTCTTAACTTTGGGAAAACAGGCTTTATATGCTTCATCCCCCCATCCCCCCCAAAAAAAAGCACAGTTCCATATTTCCTAGGTATACACAAAGATTCGCATTCTATCAAATTGGGTCAAATTATAGGACTTTAGAAAGCAGGCATTTTCAGAGGGTAAAGAGAGTGGGCTCCTGAAAGTCTCCCAGATAGATAGCACAGTGGGAGGGAAGCAGAACGCCCTTCTGTTTTCCATTAAAGTTGTGTTCGGCACAAAGTTTGATTGCTAAACATCTGGCAGTCTTTTCTCTGATAACGTACTTAGCTCAGTAGGATGGACAGTGCTCAGACTTTGAAGCTCCATGTAGCTCTTAAGTGAACAGAAAGAGAGAGGGAGGGAGAGAGAGCAGGGTGGGGGGAGAGGGAGGAGGGGAGAGGGAAGGAGGGAGAAAGAGAGAGAGAGAAAACGATAAGAAGGTTTTCACTTCTATCAAAAGTAGGAAAAGATGTTTATGGCCTTTTCCTACTTTCTCTCTCTGAGGCTCCACTGTTCCGTGTTCAGTGAATAGATTAGGAGAAACTGTTAAGCACATTCACCCAGACACCTTGTCCACTTCTAATGTCTAAAACCAAGCTTGTCCCTTCAATGTTGGAAAAGAACCAAAAACTGATGGAAATTGTGATCATGTCTTTAAACATCTATATTGGTTGAGAACATGCAGGATAATGGGATGAGAGAAAAAGCATAAACATCAGAAAGAGAGGATCCAAAGCCTGCTATGCCTATTTTGTTTTGATGAGATTATGCGTCATGTACTTTCTAAGTTATATTTTCATGTTTTAACCAGATTATCATTTCCAACAGGACAAGAGAAGCTTATTTAGATTAGCATTTGAAACTGGAGGATGTGGGCAGGTCATAGACTCAGCTTCACATTTTGGGTAAAGATAAAGAAACTGTTTTGAAGAGACATGAGCTACTGACTGGCATTCAGTTCAATAAGAATATTTAATGAGGTTTACAAAAAATGTATGGATACCTAGCTTTTTATGAATAAATGGGTATTTGCGAAAGCAATTACTACTAAATCTATTGATTAAAAAATTTGCTTTTGAAATGCGTAGAAATCAATATACAGAAAACCTGTCTGTATATTTACTGTCCATTAATAAAATGAAAGCGGTTTTAAGAAGCCCATGGTCTACAGTATGAATCACACCTAGGGTAGATGAATGGCTTAGACAAGTAACTTTTGTGGGAATTACATCATCAAAGAAATCTATGGCATACGCAATTGGCTGGAGAGGTGGCTCAGTGTATGAGCTGCTTGCTGAACCATCAGGAGGACTTCACATATTAAAGCTAGCCACCTATGACTGCTGCCTATAATCCCAGTCAGTACTCAGAAGATAGAGACGGGGACTCCTGGGACAAGATGACTAACTGGACCAGCCTAGTCTGAAAGTTCTGTGCAGAATTGATAGTCCCTGCTTCAGTAAATGAAGGGGGGTCTGTCAAGGGAGACACACAGTATGAAGTTCAGGTTACTGCATGCATGTGAACACTTGTGCCTGCTTACACACACACACACACACACACACACACACTACATATACACATGAGGAAATGGACAGACTCGAGATTTTTGGTGTCCATTTACTGAATAATTATTCTATTTAAGGCTGTATTCTAGGTGTTTCACATGCATGAACCAATTTCATTATTCCAAAAATACTCTGAGATATTCACTATTACTTCCCATTATACCAACGAGGAAATCAGGAGCTTGACTTGACCAAATGCATGTAACCTTACTGAGGGCAAGAGGCTCCAGAATCCTAAACCTCTATGTGCTAGTAAGAGTAACACTTGAACCTCCAGTAGGGCATTCTTCTCTTCTGTGTATGATATGTCCATTCAACATGTCTCAATCTCTAGACCTATGAATGAGCAAATATTAATGCCAAACCACTATGATATTATGAATGTATAGTGTTCTCTCCAAAGCTGTACAATAAATGTAGTAAAAAGTTATTTTTTTTAGGCTCTATATCCATGCTGTGGACAAACCTGCTTTCTAAACTGACTTTTGCTAAAATCCAATCAACCTCTAGTAATGCTGAAAATGATGATTTTCTTCCATCTCTATAGGAAAATGGAACAAGAAATGCAAGTCAAGTTCCATAGCTTGCAGTGAAATAATTCACCATAGAAAAGGCTCCTGACACCACAGGGAAAAGCACTTCTGCTAACACTTCTAAATGTCCCTTAACCATGCTCTCCCTACTTACTTTGTAATGATTGCATGTTTTCCCTTTGGGCCTACTAAAGTATTTAATTGCAATTACACTCATTTACATAGCAGATGAGGCTAATTGCTGGTATTAGTTACCAAATGTATGCTTGTATTGTGAGGGTGAAAAAAAATGCCCTACAGAAAAGAAAACGACTGTGCCTTTAATTAAGGAGTTATGAAGTCAGAATGAGCTGGTTCCAAGATGTAAATATGAAATTGAGGGCTTTCAGAACTCTATAATGGGTTTTTATTACTCCATCTCACTTCCTTGATTACACACAATGTTTAGAGACTAAAGATAAATACAGTGCAATGTTCATAGGGCTGACCTGATTGCTAGGCATGCTCTCTCATACATAGATTGAAATAAATGCAGTTGTCTTGCAAGCCTATGATAAATGGTGGGTTATGAGTACCTGGTCTTCATTTACTTGGCTATTCAGTTGCTAATCCTGGCTTCACTCATTGTATAAGCAATACTTCCATCCTCAAGTACACACAATTCACTTTCTAGGCATGAATTTTGCACATGCATTGTCGAATAAACAAAGACAGCATGAAATTGGGTGCAAATTCAATGGGAAAGCCAAAATCTCAGAAAACTTGTTTTTCCCCCCCTTAATCTACCCTGACTAATTTCTGTGTTAGGATCATAATGCTGAAAATGGAATTTTGTGAGGACCTTCCTTAAGGAACTTGATAATTTCATTAGAAGACAGAATTATACCTCTGAAATGTTCTCAATCTGTGCATGCATACATCTGTGTATACACAGACAATACACATTCTCTCTCTCTCTCTCCACAGACAACATGCATAAACACATACACATACATGCACGCACACACACACACAAACAGGTAATGTATGCACATATGTGCGTTCATACATGCTCCCTACCAAAATTATACCAGAAGGAATTTATGACAGAGTGGTAGCCAGCACTAAAACGTGATAGCATTTAGTACTAACTATAAACCAGTTCAGGGAGTCAGAAAGAGCAAAGCCTTCTGAGAAGTCCTTACAACGGCATCTTTGCTTAACAAATATTTGCAGGGAACAAACAGACCAAATCTGACGGCCCTGCAAAGTTCTCCTAGCAGTCAGGTGTCTAGCAAAGGTTTTGCCTTGCTTCTCATTCCCTTTGCTTCTTGGTTCTGGCTCCCCACCATCTCTCACATTTTCTCTTAAAGATAAAACATTGCTTTCAAAAGAGAATGAACTTTTCTGGCCTTAAAATATACTTGCTGTGTTAATTTTCTCCTTACTGAATGCTTAGCTATAATAATATTAGACTGTATAGTTTTCGGTTACCTACACACAGGTCATTTCATGAAATGAATCTGGCTGTCAGCCAAGCTCCCACCTCCTTTTCTTTTTGTTGGAAAAAAAAGAAAAGAAGAAGAAGGGGGAGAAAGGGTATGGGGAAGAAGAAAAGAAGCTGAGAAGAAAGGATGGAGAAAATCTTCCCGGATACCACAAGGTGCATTCCTTGGATACCATGCCCTCACCCTCCTTAGTAGCCTTTGCTGGGTAAACCAGTCCCAGGTGGTATGATGACAGGGTCAGCCGAATGCTATTTTTTAAACTTGTGTGAAAATTCATTTTGCGTTCCATATTATTATCTGGGCACTTGGACAGTGCAGACATTAGTCTCTGGTGCCAAATGTAAACAGGACATCCTTTCAGATATGGAGGGCCAGCTGTCCAGAACACACAGCCTTTGCTTTTTGCCCTCTTTGGGAAATCGACCCCAGTCCTTTCACAGAGATGCTGGAGCAGGGGAAACCTGTCTTCCTATGTGTGGCGTAAACAGAATCTTTGAGAACATCTTTTTATCGCCATTGTTTGACGTGTTCCTTGCCATCTCTTAATTTTTCCTACACCACAGCAACACCTGCAGGCTGAAATTATGGATTCCAAGGGGTGGCGATTTGTTACTGAGTTGTCGTTCACTGGAGGAGAGGATATAGCTTAAAGTTTACCAGGGACTCAAAGAGTATTGGGGGGTGCAAGAGGACATCTGAGCTCTCATTCAGCACAATTTTCTGATTCTGCAGATAATGGCAGAGGTTGGAGACCAGAGGAATGGTCTAGCCTCTGACCTTCAGATCCATCATTATCCTTGGTCCTCTTAGCAGCAGGTGGGTCATAAACAAAAATGATGATGCCTTCTTTCTATGATTTCATCTCTTCCTATACATACATAATTTTATCATATTTCTCTACATACAGTTAAAATTAACAAGCCAGGGCTCAGTGTGGTAGGTACAAGTTACAGACAATGTGGACATTTTGCAGTGACAGGCACTTGTGACAAATGAAGTCAGGAGGTGATTTCTGGAGTGGATTGTTCTCGTGGTATCTCCCATTCCTGTTGGCAAAGCAGAGGAAATGCTCTACTAAGTTTAAAAGTAACTAATCCCAGTCCAGGTCTACACAAAATTACTTTCATCTCTATTTTTATTTATTTTCTTCTCTTTCACATTGTTCTCACATGTCCCCTACTCTGTTTAGCCCCACTTCAGGCTCCAGGAGACTACTTTGGGGCATCTAGTGTACTCAGTTGAATGCTCTTTGGAACCTGCTCACAGAAGTCACTTCCCAGCAGGCTGCCCCTCCTTACTTTGGTGTAGGGGTCCTTCTTTCTATGTGTTGCTTGTATTGGTTAACGAATAAAGAAACTTCCTTGGTCTTATAGGGCAAAACTTAGGTAAGCAGGGAAGACAGAACTGAATTCTGGGAGGAAGAAAGCAGAGTCGGAGAAATGCCATGGATCTGCCACAGGAGATAGATGTGCTGAATTGTACCTGGTAAGCCACTGCCATGTGGAGATACACAGATTAATAGAAATGGGTTAAATTAAGATATATGATATGATATATATGATATATATGATAGTATGAAACTAGAGTTAATGGGCCAAGCAGTGATTTAATTAATACAGTTCCTGTGTGGTTATTTTGGTGCTAAGTTAGCTGAGTGGCCGGGATGAACAAGCAGGCCCTCTCCTTCAACGTTCCTTCACCTTTTCAGTCACAGGACCAATTTTCAAAAGGAGAGGAGATGATGTTCATCAAGGATGAATATCCTGCTCAAGTGCTGAATGCCTCAGGATTCTCTGCACATGGCACATACAGGAGAAAAAGAGCATACCCTGGCTGTTCTGACTCTCTTAGGATGGTTTTGACCTGTTTTGAAAGTCAAAATGTACTTTGCTCTCAAGTAGCTAATGATATCTCTGACTTTTCATAATAAATCTCTCAGCTCTGTGTCTCAGGAATAGTTTTCCATTGATGGAACTCAGAATCTTAATTAAAATTCAAATCCTGGACTTAAATATTTTCCTATTGTTTCTGTCTGTATAGATGTCTCGTTTCCTGTATCATCTATCTAATTTTAAAACCACTCATTCCTAAACACTAAAACCATGTTCCTATCAGGTCAAGCCATTTTCTCTTTCACCCTACAGATCAGTAAAATGAACTGCTTGATCAAATTCAAAAAGTACTTAAGAAGATTTAGATAAAATGTTATTCAGTCTAGCAGTTTTCTAACTATCAGTTACATACAAGAATGTATCCTTTGGGGTCTCCAGTACAGTTTATCTCCCAGGGCACTGATTCGTCAGAACAATGCCATTATACATAAGACAGGAAATAATACTGTTTCTCTATACACTTACACACTGACGCTTATATGATTTACTCTGGTGGTTTTATTTAAAAAAAAACAAGCGTATCCTTACCTAATAACACAGTTTAATGACTTAAAAATATTTACGAAATAATATTTTGTTAGATTCCTAAGAAAACTCTAAGCACAGAAAGGATTGGTTGGGGGTAGGGATGATTTTGCTAAGTTAGAAACTACACAAAACCAGAATGTGTTCAACTACTCCATCAGCGCACATTCTCAGCAGTCAAAGTAACACTTGGGAAAAAAAACACTTTATTCTTCCAGTACAAGGAGTGCTCGCTCTGTAAGTTTTCAAAATGCAAATTCTTCCCACCCCCAATTCCTACATTTCTGCTTGACCATGGCCATGCGCATGGTGGCACATATCAGTAATCCCAGCACTGTTACAGGCCAGCTTGGTTTACAAAGGAAGATATTTCAAAAACACAAAGTTAAAAATACTTCTGGAAATGTTTATGCTACAAAAGGCTAAAAATCTGCTTTAACATTCTTCTACATATACTAAAAAGAGCAGAAAATGGTGCAGATACAGTTGGTGCTAAATATAAACATAATTCCAGAAGAGAATTGATCTAGATGTGTTGTTGTAGTTATTTCCCCAATGGCTTTCCATCTGTGTCTCCTCTCTTCTACATATCTATGTGTACATCCCAGAAGAGGTCATAGAAGCCAGACTGTATGTGACTCCTAATAAACCACACATAAGATGTCACAGAAGCCAGACGTTATATGACTCCTAATAGAACACACATAAGATGTCACATGAGCCAGACTGTATGTGACTCCTAATAGAACACACATCAGACTTCTAGAATGTATTATCTTGTTTAAGCATTAGGGTCTCATTTAAGGCATGTTGGATATATTTCATCTCAGCTTCCTGCTCTATCAAATAGAGCAATTACTGATCCATTCCTCCCCACTGATAACCATGTAAGTTTTGTTTGTTTGTGCTGTGTTTTGTTGGTGTTCCTGTATTGTTTCAAGATAAAGTCTCATGAGATCCAGGCTGATTTTGAGTTCCCAATCCCCTACCTTCACCTCCCAAGACCTGGAATTACCAGCATAGCCACTACGTCTGGCAGGGGATATTCTATTTGATTAAAACACTTTAAGAAAAAATTGTCAGAGTATGTACCATTTACATTTAAAAAATTATTATGCAACTGTTGAAACTGTTATCTGTTATGGAAGGTACAAACATAATTAATGTTTTCTGACTTTAAAAATACCTATGCAATCTACTGAAAAAATATAATCCAGGTTAAAAGATCACAACATAAGCAATTACACTTCTTTAGCTGTTATGGGAAAGAAAAAATTATGAATTTTACTTATCTTTTAGAATTTCCCACAAAAGAAGGGCCATTGAGAAAAAAAATCCTCACAAGTCTTGAGAATGGTGTGGCCCAAATAATGTTGGCAAGCACGGAAATAACCTCCTGTGTCCGATTAGGGTGCTGAGCAGTTGATCTTGTTCTGTCAGAACTGTCCATTGAACACCATTTGTTTCTGCAGACTTTAGGAATTCACTAGAGCGCCTTGTTGCCAGTGCTCACCTTGTTAACATTAAGCATGAACTTTGGATGCTGCTGGATGTACTCAAGGGGCAATATAACACAGAGCTTCAAAGCCCAGGAGACAGCTGAAGAGAAATTAAGGTAACAGTTAAGCCAGGAAAGCTGGGAACCTTTCATGGCTCCAGGCAGAGTTCTTCACGTCCACCCTCATGCCAGCAGAAGGTACACTATGTTGAAGAGCTTTCCACACAGCGATATTGTTAGATTGCTGTAGTGAATTTGTCTTATTTCAAGAATTACAACCTCTACAGAGTATGTTCAACTGGAAGCGGCAGTGTGTTCCATAGCAATGTGATGTAGGTGGGTCTTCTGTCTATGTGTTACTTTTATTGGTTAATAAAGTAATTGCCTTGGCCCTTTGATAGGCCAGCCCTTAGG